>VZTU01029189.1:168665-180915 GCA_013400835.1 Zapornia atra
CCGGCACGGCACGGCCCAGCCCGGCCCGGCAGAGCCGACGCCGCGCGGAGCGGAGCCGGGCCGGCAGCCGGGGTGCCTCGCCGGGAAGGCAGCCGCAGGCGTTACGCGACCCGGGGACGCGCGCTCCGCGTCTCCCTGCGCCCCGCAGTAAGTCTCTGGGACGCACTTTGGATAATTGCGGCGCGGCCCCCGCGCCCCAGCGCGTCCCGGAAACAGCCCCGGATTGCGCTGGCGGGGCTCCCCCTCCCCCCGGCTTCTTCAGCTGCGCCCCTGTGGATCACCTCTAACCAGAACCACAGCCATTTTGTTGTCCAAATCGTGCCTAATCTGTGTTGAAGTACAGGCTTCGTCTGTTGGCAGATGGGTTTTTTCTTGTTCTGGTGTTTAGGCTGTGGTACATCAGCTCTGGACTCATAAGGTCCAGCTCCTCAAATAATACCCAGGCTTTCCTCCTGCTGTACATAACCCATGGGATGTACGTGTTTTTCATTTAATTCTAGGGCTGTGTCACTTTGATTTATTTTTCCATTGAGGTAAGAACAGAAACGAACATTACCGTGCAAATTTTTGTACTCCTGTACCTAATTTGTGTAGGGAGTTACAGCATAAGCCTATTGCTCCAGCTCACACCTATTAAGCCAGACATAAACACCTGTGGTAAAGGACTTGGTTTCATTTACGCATCCTCACAGACTCTTATGTGCAGCACAGTTCACACAGCTGTACAGACTCAGCAGGCGTACTGAAGACTGAAGTTAATGGTTCAACAGACACTTCTCAGAGTGGTGGTGTGGGCTTTAAGTGGTCCCTTCCCCATACTATCTCTCTTCCCAGCCACTTGCTTAAGACCCGTTGTCACCGTTCACTTTTTGCTGGTTTAGACCACTGCAGGACCATGCTGTAGCAAAGCATGGAATTAGTCTAGGCTCAAGAAAAAAGAATAGCATTTAGGGCCTGCACAAGAATTGGAGCAGTGACCAGAGAGTAGGACAGGAGTTGACGAAATCAGCCCTGCTGCCTGCAGAAAGGTACACAGTGTGACAGTCTACAGTGGACCTAAGTAAATGTCTTACAATTTCATTGAGACTGGTCTCTTCACAGTGCTAGAACAGATAAATATTTGGGTCAAAGGATGAGCACCTATTGCTTTATATACACTGTCGGCAGATGCAGTGTTAAATCCAGACAGTAGTCACACTCCACCTCTTCCAAAAAGTAGCTGGAATATACAAATCCTATCTTAATACTTGGAGGCAAGCCTAAAAGCTTTCACACTGTGTGGCCTGTCCCAGAGTTCATCCAGTCATGTAACATGTGCTGGAAGAAACTACAGGAACAAAACAAAGCAGCAACAAAGTCACCAAATTATGCCTCAAAAGAGAATGAGTCAATTGTGGCAGGCTTACTAGCAAGCAACATGAAGCCGCCGTAAGATGTGTGATCCTAGCTATGGTGCACACAGAATTTCCAGAAGCAGGAAGAGTCGTCGTGGTATAATACAAAGCCCTGCAAGACCTATTCTGGAAAATTAACTACAGTTCTAGCCACCAGTTTAAATTAATCTTCTGACAAAAAAGTGTGGAAAGGGTTATCAGAATGATCAGAGGAATTAAGAGTCTATCATATGAGAAGAGCTTGACTTTCTCTAGCAAAATTCAGCTGGGAATGGATGTGATTGATGTTTTTAATTATAGGGAGACATAATCATCAATGAGGAAGAAAAAACAGAGAGTAGACATAAACTGCTTATGTTGAGGTTGAAAACCCTGCTCACTACATATAAAACTCTTTAGTCAAGCATAGCAAGATGGAACTCCTTAGGAAGAATGATAAATGGCATGAAGATACTAGTCAACCATATTTGGCACTTGTGTGCAAATTGCCTGCAAGATGGTTGAGCAAAAGTCTTGACAGTGGCCAAATAGCCTCATAATTGAAGTTACACTACACAACTTCTACCGTAACACTTCTGTGGTTACACTAGGTGTGTATCTGGAGACAAGATAGAAAAGAAGGACGTGTGAGCACCCAGGAAAACCCCTTTGATGAAAACTCAGAAGATATCAGGGAAGTATGTATGGCTAAACATGTAACTAGTATTAAACACTGTCACCGGATACACAAGCAATAAAGCAATTCCAACCACACGACTGAAAAAAATGGGAAGGGAAGGGGGAAACTAATAAAAGCTGCCACAAACAAAGCAAAAAAAGTGAAGAAACTTCCAACTTTAACACATGGATCTAATCTACATGATGCTTACCATGACACACAGCAGAACTACAGTCTAGGCTCTAACAGAAACAGACCATATGAAGGAAAATTAGCATAAAATCAAAGGTGCCTTACAAAGTGACTTACAGTTTGAGAGAAAGGTTTCCAAAGCCCTCCCAAAGGCATTCTTCCTCCTCCCTACCATATGCATTCAAGAACATTATCATTAAACAAGTGGTTCCACAATCATCAGAACAGATATGCCCGACTTCCCAACCATCAGGATCTTTTGTTTGAAAAGTGCAAATTCTGCTTTGATTACATCTATCCTACCTCTACAATCTGCACCAAGGCATGAACCCCATCCCTGAGCAAACTATAGATCAGTTTGTCTCCATTGGCTGGTAGGCTCTCACAGTGCAAGTTGTGAAGCTGCAGAAAAGGAGCCTCCATTCTGCTCCAGGGCTCCTCCCCAAGAAAACTGATTTCACTCACTCTGGATTGGAGCCAGATCAAACTACTGTATATAGCATGGACAACTGTGTGTTATGCTATGGAGACCTATAGTGGCATGGAATGAGAGGTGATCTGACATTACAGATGGTGTTCATGTGGCTGGGAATATATGTGGTTCCCTCTTGGAAATGTGAACTCAGACTGCAGCTTTACCTTAGCAAAGGTGTTCACATGGTTTCTCCCCTTTTCCTGGCATCTACTTTCACAAAATTTGTAGAAAGACAATTCTATTTAAGACTTTTACTCCTCTTTCAAGTTTGTATTAATGGATCAAAAAGTTATGGGTGGAGAGGAAAAAAGGGAGAGAAAGGCACAAACATCATCACAGAAGACGTTTTGAAGGAAATTAGTAAAAAAATGCACATGAGAGTGCAGATTAAACATCCTTTTTTCCACCTGCTCACTGATACAGAAATTTAATTTTTCTATGACCTTGAACAAGTCACTCTGCCATTGAAAAATAATTAAGTCAGTCAGGAAAGGTACTTCTTTCCCTCCCCAGTCCCTGTGGGTCTTGTTTTATTTCAACTGCCAAGTATGGGCTTCCTTTTAATATGTGGTTTTTCAGAATTTGATACAATACAGCTTTGATCTTGGTTGCAGCTTCTAAATACTACAGTGATCCAACCATAATATGGAATTGAAAAAGTAAACTATAAGCAAATTAAGGCCTCTAATTAATAAGCAGCAAAATACAGAAGAAACCTTATTCTAATCTTTTTAATCCATGTATCACTGGTCTTTTAATAGGACAATCTCCAAATACAAGCTTTCAGCTAAGTAACCAGGAGATAAAAATCATATGTTTCTATATCTACTTACTAGAATTATAGTTAAAGACTTGGACTTTATAAAAGCATGGGAAAAGTTACAACATTTAGAAGAGATCCAAAGCTATTTATCAATTTTTAACTTATGTGGACAACAATCCAACGTTTATATTTACAGCTAAATGTTCAGAGATAACAAACCAAACCAGCAATTCTCACATGTGGCTGTCAGGAATACTGTGTGTAGTCAGCAGGTACAAATAATGACATGATTGTGTTTCAACTCCACTGTCATACACTGAAAAATATCACGAGTTTGCTGAAGATGCATGTGTAGTCATAATGACAACAAAAATTTGTGGCCTTCTACTTTAAATCACATCTACCTGGCTACAAGTGCACCAGATGGGCTTTAAACTGTCTACAAAATACAGCTGTATAAGGCTTCAGTATCATAACAAGATTATAAACATGCTATGTTCTCGTGACAAAGTCGTTATGATTTAAGCAGTTTGGCAAGAGATTCATTAGTACTTTTCAGGATCCTATTTTGCAATGGATTTGCCACAATAGTGGTTTTATCTTCTATAAGAGAAATTATTACATAGCAGACAGTTTTATGAACCCAGGCATCTACTTTGGTAGGAATGGAACAGTAAATGAATCACAAGACTTTCTTAAAGATAGTCTGTAATGGAGTTTGCATAAGAAAAGCACCAGGAAACGAGCTGGCTGTCAGTCGCAGAATTACAGAAACTTCAATCCTCCTGCAGGATTTCAAGAAGTGTAATTTATATGTTTACTAGAGTGCAAATTATTTTTATAGTGGATTTTTACACTATTTCTAATTTTTACCTGTAGATTACCTATCTGTAGCCTCTCTTTCCACAGTGGATAAATAAAGTTTGATTTAATAGTTATGGCTGTACCTCAGGCAAAAAGAGAAGTTTGTATTGAGAAGGTGCAAACCCCACCAGTTACATAGTGGGTCTCTTTTTTTTAAATACAATGTAGCATCCTAGTTTGCTATGTGATAATTAGAGTAGCTAAATTTGCTAAACAAAACAGATACTTAAAAAGTCCTGTATCTAGGTTTCTGCAAAAAGATGCATACCTATATCTAGGTTTCTGCAAAAAGATGGCCATTAAAACAGCTTGGCACTTAGCAAGCCAAACATAAAAGCCACGATGAGCCAATCTCCCTAGAGCCACTCTGGCCAGAAGTTCAGTCCCTGTGCTATTTCTGATCTCTTTGTAATTTCAGAAGGTGTCTCAAACATGATGTGAGTGCCATCATAGAAGACTTGAGCTAGAAAACTGTATAGCACTTATAGCAAAGAAATCTATTTTAAATGTCCTCTGGAATAACACACCAAAAAAAAAATCTAAATTAAGCTTTTGGTTCCATCTTAACCAAAGAAGCCAGTACTTTAAAAAGATACAGTCAGAAAAATGGAGAACTGACAAAGAAATTCTAAAGGAGATACTCTTGTATCTCAACAAAAACATATTTCTCAAACAAGTGTTGCAAATTGCTTCACCCAAAACAAAACAATGCTTGAAACGCTACAGCAGCACTAATCAGATGAAACGGGAAATCTAAAGTGAGGTGTACTGCACAGATCCATGAACAGAAAATGCACGAAAGGATAACTTGCTGCTGTGAACTCTGCAAAGTTTACAGAAAAAAAGACCATGAACTAGTTACTATATACTTCAAACACAAAAGAGTTATGCAAGCACTGTGAAAAAATAAATTGCCTGTCCTGTTGCAGTGTCTAAAAGCTTGCTCTAAACAATTTTGCTCAAGTATTGGTTGTAGCCTAAATGCATTAACATAGCACTGTGCTGCAGCTAATTTATCCTGCTTTTCAAGTGGATAATTTCTTATCTGCTATATTATCATAGCTGGAGTGTTCTTGATACCAAAGCTAGTAATGGTGACTATCAGTGTATCGTACGATTGCTTTATACAATGCAGACATGCATCTTCACTGAACACAGGGACTTAGCAATTGTTTGTAAGAAGCAAAAAAGTTTCCTTTTTTTTCTGCAATATTTTCAGTTTTTCAACCAGGAGTCTCTGAGACTTCAGCTCAGACCCATCTTCTTTTCCAATATTTTCTCTCCCTCAAGAACATTCCCCATGTCCTGGCCTCCACCAAACACCTCAACATCCAGTCTCAGCAGTGTGATACAACCTGTGTGAAACATTGTGATCTCATCTTCGCTTCTTAAAACATACTTAAAACATACTTAAACCAAGGTCCCTGGTCTAACACTTTGTCAGGTGGGCTTATGGCAAGAAACTGATGATTTGACCAGGTCAGGGGAGTGCATTCACTGCAGGAGAATAAGGGGGAGATTGTTAACAGTGTGACTTTTTGAGAAATACGTAAGACATGAATGTCAAAGAGTACTTGACAGGCTAAAATTTAATTTCCCTATATTCACAGATATTTTGGAAAGATCACAGGGGAATTGTAAAACACTGTCAATACAGGTTTCATACTGCATCTTAAAATTATTAAGTGTATCTAGCACTGGTGCAGCAAATCACTTGTATTTTACTCATTAAATATTTATTTGTTTTGTTTTGTTTTATTTGAAACAGTTTCCTGGTAAATAACAGCAACAACAATATTTTTGAAGGCCTTATCCAGAGTCTAGAGGAAGGCTCTTAACCATTCAGTTGGGACAGAAAAGAATAAACTTGTAAGAGTTCCCTGAGTTTTGGAAAGACATGGCAAAGGTCTTTAGATTTTGAGATCTAAAAACATTTGGGGATGCAGAAAGTTTCCTCGTCTCAGTATTAAGTCTGCATTCAAACAGCATGCTATATTCCTAAGCTTTGCTCTCTCCCAATACCCATGTGAATAATGAAAACCACAAAACACGGGTCCCCAAAGACCTTCACACATTCCTCATGAGGTAGGCATAGAAATATATTTTCATTAAAAATTAAGTTTGCCCTCCTGAATAATGTATATTATAACTTTCCATTCACCAGCCATATTTGTGTGGGTTGGCAGCACACAACACAACAGCAATTTACTGCGTCTCCCTCACTGCATCATAATCAATTTTCTTCTGTTCCCTCTTAACATGGATGCCATACTTCTGTTTGTACTCCTCTTTCTTACAAACTCTGTCATGTTCTGAATTTGGTTCCCTCTTTTCTGTCACTTTTACCCTGATTCTGCCCGGGGGTGAGTTTTCAACTCCGATCAGGTCATTCAGATGAAACATGCTCTTGGGCCTGGTTTTTGCTCCCAGCCTGTCACCATACTCCTACTTGGGCCCAGCTGCCTCACCAAACACTACTATGTCTTTTAAGAAGCTTCTCATCTCCCTTGCATGCCTCAGATGAGGACAGGTCTGTCCCATACATATCTCCCAGCCATCTCTCCACTTCCCACCAGCGAGCTGCCTCTCTCCTCACAAAGCTGACTGGAGTTGGCGTCTTCTCTAAAGACCTCCTCACCTGCTTACCCCTTCTTTTTCCCCTCTTTTCAGCAGCCAACTGTCCTCCACCTAGGAAACCAGCAGTCCTTCTCAACCTTGCCCTGGCCCTGGCTGGAGGGCAATTTCCCTCAGGGCTGCCTCCCCTCCTGCCATTTTCCACAAGCGCTGTCTTCTCTCCCAGCAGCTTGCTGATCTCCACTGTAAGTGGGGGACTTGTTGCTGGCCAGGCCAGGCAGCATGCATGACTGGTCTGAGGGGAGGTACCCCAAGGGCTGCTTGAACAGTGAAATAAAGATTTCAGCCAGGATGGACTGTCCCTCAGCATTTGGGAGACACTCGAGTTTACTTCAGCCTGGTTCTGGAAGTTTGGGGCCACTCGGACAAGAGGTTTGAGTGAGGGTCAAAGTGAGATACCTTTTGTGGAGGTCCCCTAAGTTAGTTGATAGCAGAGCAAGCCTAGCCTGCTTGTATGGCTCCCCAAGCCCTCGCTGGTCCAGAAGCTGGCTCCAATCACAGCATGCTTGAGGTTCTGAAATGTCTTGACAGTTTTTATGTCCTATTTCCAGCCTGTACAGGAAGCAGACATGTTGAAATCACAGAAGAAAGCAAGCCTGTTTATCTTGTATTTCTGGCTAAGACTAGAAGTGCAGTGCAAGAAATCAATTGTGTCTCATCTATTGTCCAGGGAAGTTTCTTGCAGCTTCTCACATTGACACGTTAACTTTGTGAAGAGCTTTGTCCTGATAAGATTTCCAGCCCAATCTGGAAGAGTCAAAGATAGTATCTTCTGATAAGGACTGCAAATTTTGTATCAGTTTAAATGGATCCCAAAGGCTTTAGCAGGAATTTGGGCACAGTGAGTCATGTAAAGGCAACCAAAGTTAAAAAATATGTTTGATATTTAAGCATTGGCTTACATGCAATGAGAGGTAGTTTCACAGACATTTAGATACTATTGTCCTTCAGAAGGACGCAGGCTGCTCTATACTTCAGTCATCACTCTTCACCCAACATTTTACAAAGGCAATATAGTTGCAGAGACCAGATGTGGATAGACCTTAGTTACGGTCTCACAGACCTAATGAACTTTTTAATTAGATCATCCTCTTAATGATATTAATAGGTTGTTCTTTGGTAGTCTATTTATTTGAAACCTATGGGTTGATGAGTGTTCCTAAGGCACTATTTCCTCCAACCACATAAAGCAAAAACACAGGGTACTAATGATACTCTGGGGTTAAATGGAAAAACACAGCTAGTCAAGAAGACAAAATTAAAGTTGAGACATTATTAAAAATATCCCATGTTGCCTATGAAGGGTGTAAACTCCTGAAACATATAGGAGCTAAGATTGCAACTTTCCAGGTTCAGGTTAAGAAAATCTTAGTACATTTATAGCCATCAAATTTTTAACCCAGCCGATAACCTCCAGTGATGCAGCTCCGAATCAAGTTTTGTTTTGTAGATACTCGATATGTGACATCTGGTACATGCAAAGGTTAAAAGACTGATGAAAATAAAGCAATACTGTTGTTGGAGAAAAAATAACTAAAAATCATTATAAAATTATAATCTGAGCAATTTGTAATTCAATTTCAGATAAATCTCATGGAAGATTATTTGTCTAAGCGTATTTTGACTGTCAGTTCTCTATGGCAAGAGGTGTTTATTCTTCTGTTTAGAAAAACAGGGGAGCCTTTTTTTCTGTGTCACACACATCATCATAATTAGCACAATGATACAATTCAGTCAAATCTATTAGTAGCATAAGCAGCAGCATTTTATTGAATTATGTGATCACGTCACAGTAGCATTGGGTGCTTTTAAATATTTCTCACGTTGTTCTTAACTGGTGGAGCAAAACTTATGTCATGCTGTTATAAAAAAGACAACTATGAAGTTAGAAGCTGTAGGTAAACAGAGTGACTTACGGTAGTGAAAAGACCTAGCAACAGTCCCTTGATAAACACAACGTTTAATAGCAGTACAGTATGAATTTCTTGAAATAGAAGGATGCATCTACATTGAAGGGGTTAGAAATAGCCATTTGGGAACTTATGGGTGCATAGAGCCATCAACATGTCTTCTGTATTTGTAGGGGGAAAACTCGAAGGGCATTTCTAGGTCCTGAATGTGCTTGTATATGGGTGATTTCCCCCATTTATTCGGGGTTTAATATTTTTGCCTATGGAAATTTTTGCATCAGCTGACAAAACCCCCTCAGTCTGTCTTTATCAATCTGAATCTTAATGTAGCCAACTGTTCTGTTCAGGTCTCACACTACATTTGTGGTTTAAGTGTCTAAGAGCATGCTGTGTCAGCCATGGGATTATTGGTCCTAGATTTTGCAGAATTTCCCATACACACTTTTAAAACAACAGCAGATAATTAGGAGAGTTGGCAGATACCACAGACATAATTGTTTTCAGCAGTTACCATAGATGTTTTAGAAACATTCCCTTATTCAAACCTTTAGTTAGTTCAGGGCTGGTGAAATTCAGTCCTTCCTATTGTCTCCTGCCCTTAGAGTATCCTCTGGATACAGCAACCAGCAGAACCTCCTCTTTCTTGCTCTTTCTTGCTTTTCACTTGTCTACCTCACCTTTTAGATAACTGCTCCAGGTAGTTTTCTGGGCTTCCTCTCTAATCTGCTGCCCCTACAGCTATCTGGCCTTTGCAAAGCAGAATCATACATCAAGGTAACAATTCCATCAAAACTGAACCATGTCTGGAAAGATGGTTGAACTCATCAGCATTTAATTTCAAAAGAGAACATGGATAAGAAGTTCTATCACTATCAAAATGTCATGTATTAATATTTAAGCTATGATGACAACATTGCTGTTTTACTTTCCTTTTTTCTGGTCCTTCTCTCAAACTTGACCTGACCTGGGATTAAACAATCAGAAATGCTGTCACCCTCACTTGCTTCTCCTGCTAAATGAACACAATTAGGCTGACCTCAGCACACAACAGAAATGGTTGGAGTGGCAGAAGTAACAATAGTACACATGCGATCTTGCCCGACTCATTTATACCCATACCCTGCCTGCAGCACAAGTGGCCCCACATCAGTGAGATGATAGTTTTCCTTTCTTTTCTATCCATTCACTTCCCTACTCTGCTTACCGAAGCAGTAGGAGTCATCTTAACAGTTGTTAGTGAGACAAGATACAGGATCCAATACATCTTCTTGTCCCTCAGGAATGACTTTTGGTGATTTTGGAGTGAATGTCTTATTCTTCCCAGGTTAATCTGAATGGAAATTTGGAAAGAGGAATTTATCCAAATTATTATAGTTTAAATGCTGAATTCAAAATATATTTATTTTCTTTGCTTTTTTGTTGGCACACATTGCATACATGCAGTAAGAGGTTTTTTTGTGGTTGCTATGGTAAAAAGCAGTCCCCAGTCCTTTTACTTAAAACCCATGAACTGAAATTAACTGTTTAATGTTGTAACATACAAAAGCTCTAGTAACACCTTAACAGCTTTGAGCATGATACTTCATCATCTCAGCAGATGGTGATTTTTGGCATTCTGTGTTTTCAGTTTATTCTTCTCCTTTATAATCCTTGCCATTATATCTTTTGAAAAATGCTTCTGGACTAACTTAATTGCAATTTGATTATAGTCAGGCATTCCTCAGATCTTTTAGTATTTGTTAAAGATGACCAATACGTGAAACAAAATGTTTGTACATGTATCCCTGGCAGTAATTATAAAAGCAGATTTCAAAGTACCTTAGCAATCTGTTTCTTTTCATCTGTAACCATAAAAATACAGTGTTGAAATATGCTTAGTATACTATAGGAACCTTACACTTCAACAGAGGAGATATAATTGATTCTTTTATGAAGAAAGAGCAACCCTGAATGTTTGTCAATAGTCTAAATTAAATAAGACTTACCAAATCCAACTTGTTTTACCAAAGGGAGTTGCCCTTTATTATTTCTATAAAGTTGGAGATTGAATTCCCCCTGAATTTTGCTCATTACTTTAAAGATTTATGACTCATATAAATCCCTTTTAACATGGAGTTTCAATCATATTTAGAAAAAAGTTGACTTTGTCCAGACATTATCAAGAGCAAGATAGTCTGGTGGAACTGTTTTTCAGCTGCTCTCCCTCTTTCTCCCATATAATAAATTTATATTCCAGTTCTATTTTTTTAATTTATTTTATTGGGTTGGGTTTTTTTTAGTTAGACATGTATTCTTTGGCTTTAAAATCAGGACTGTTCTTCATTTTGCTCCTTGAAGGGGTTTTTCTGTTGAGCAGGCAAGACACTTCAGATGTGTAATTTGGTAATACAGGAACAAGAAAACTTTGGTTTTGTACTTTCAGCAGCGGCATTAGAATTTCTTTTTCTTTAGGAAAAGAAGGTAACAGGGAAAAAAGAAAAGAACAGTTTTCCCAGAATCATAACAAGACAATTTTGCAGTTTCAACTTTTAAAATATGAATGTCTCATTCACAGCTATTTCCTGGCTGACTCCAGGTTTCTATGATTATTATTTATTCCGTGCTGATAGTGTGCTTGACATTGTGCAAATATAGAAAGAGATATTCATGTGGACTATCTGCCAGGATTTTCTAGTTGTTAGCAGCAGTGTTAGCCTCTTTAAGCAAAAGCTTGAGGCTGTCTTTAAAATGGAGATGCTTATCCATCCTGCCAACATGCAGCTTCATACATATAACCATGGGAAACACTGCTCAAATGCACCCAGCAAGGCTTTGTAAGGATGGACTCAGTGGAGTTTAACTTAATTAGCACAGCAGCAGTGTATGGTAGTTCTGACTGATCATACCTTTAAGACCAATCATGGTAATTTCAAAAGCTGGGGTTTTTTTAGAGAAAGGTAACTGAGAAGAACCAGTCTTTCTGATTTGTCATATAAAGAATCAAAAAATCATATAAAGAAAAACTATTTGCCTGAATGCTACTTGCTTTTAAAAACCTGTGTCTTTTGTGAAATCCATGGACTCTTACGTATTTTATCTGTAGGACCTACCAACTGACAGTCTGTGTGCTTAATTCACCTGGACAATGATGTTTGTGTCCCTCAAGTTGTTGCTGCCATCAGCAGACTGTCTGTTGCCAGACTGACATCTGCCACTGGCTTTGTCAGAAATATCTTCCAAATGGTAGCTGCAGAAGGCTTTTCACAGAATCACAGAATCACAGAATCATAGGGGTTGGAAGGGACCTCGAGAGATCATCGGGTCCAACCCCCCCGCCAAAGCAGCTCCCTAGCTCATATTACATAGATAGGCATCCAGATG
>VZTU01029189.1:181351-237471 GCA_013400835.1 Zapornia atra
AACCAGGACCCCCAGGTCCTTCTCCACAGAGCTCTTCTCCAGCAGGTCATCTCCCAGCCTGTACTGATACAGACAGTTATTCCTCCCCAGGTGCAAGACTTTACACTTGCTCTTGTTGAATTTCATTAGGTTTCTCCCAGCCCAGCTCTCCAGCCTGTCCAGGTCTTGCTGGATGACAGAGCAGTGTTCCTGCGTGTCAGCCACTCCTCCCAGCTTTGTGTCATCGGCGTACTTGCTGAGGGTGGATGCTATTCCCTCATCAAGGTCATCAATGAAGATATTAAACAGGACTGGACCCAACACCGAGCCCTGGGGAACACCGCTAGTCACAGGCCTCCATTCAGATTCTACACTGATCACGACCCTCTGAGCCCGGTCCGACAGCCAGTTCTCAACCCACCTCACTGTCCACTCATCTATCCCATGTTCTCTCAGCTATTGAAAAATTGTGAAAGACTAATTTTTCAGGTTAGTGGCACTTGGCCAAAAAAAACATAAAAAAAACTTAGTCTGAATGAGAGGCTGGTTTGTCTCGTCATTAGCAAAGAGTTGCTGTCTTTGGATTTCCTCTCCAGTGGAGCCACAGCAAAATCATTCTAATAAGTCGGATCTTTAATGACTGTTTCTTGACTTTATACATGAAAGAGCAGAAAGTTTGCTATTTGATAAATGAAGAATATTTTCCTCATGATAACTTAAAAAAATAACACCACAAACTGCGCCCTCCCCCCCACCTCAAAATCTCACGAAAAAACCCAACTTGCAGTGAGGCAGAAGGTAGAATGCAAATACTTACCCTTGTTTTCTCTCTGGTCCTTTCAGAAATACGTGGGATGGGGATACTACCCATCTGAACTGATAGAGCAATGCAAATCATATGTAGCAGTCAGTATCAAGAAGCCTTGTATGCAGAAATGAACACATCTGCCACATATGGTACAGAAACAGCCAAACCAAAAAGACTCATGGAAAAAGAAACAAACCTCTGAGGGATTTGAAAGGTGAAGTCAAGCATATTGAGCTCAGTTCAAAACTGTGAAGAAAGTTAAAAAGGGGTATATCAAATCTACTGTATAAATTACAATTCCTGCATTAGTTATAGTTATCATATCCCAAATTTTGTTTGGAAAAGGGAAGGGAGTACTCAGATTTCCTTGCCTCTCCACCCTCTCCCAAAAAAATTCCCTTTGATTGCAAGCAATTTTTAACTCTGAGCAGAACGCCTGGTTTACACTCAGAGGAAAAGTTTAATTAATTCTCATTTTACAAATACTCCACAATATTTATTCAAAAGATTGGCAAATTCCAGGAAGTTCACCCATCCCTGAAAGAGAAGTTTTGTAAACAAATCTGGCAACAAATTTATTTAACAGCAGCAACTCCACTAATCTGTCAAGATGTAGTTTGTTTCTGACACTTGATTAAATTCTTTTTGCTTAAGAATATAAAGTAATTTGCTACCAACAAACCATTTAGCTGAGACATGGCAACTGCCCCTCTGATACTTCACAGAGCATGTAATTCAACAGAAAAAGCTGGTAGTATATATATATATATAAGTGCTAATCATCAAACGGAAGCACGGGTAAGTTTCTGTATTCACAAAACAGCAACAGCATTAGAGGTTTTAGGGTCTGTAAATCCCTGTATCCCACAACCTGGACCAGCATTACTCCATAGGCTCTGGACACAAACGAAGAGAGTGTTTTAGGCTGTTGTTCCACATGCACTTTCTTGCCCAGACCCACTATTCCCTGGCCACTTGTTCCTGGCCCTGTCATCCACTCAGTTCTTATCCAGCATTAATTCATGGATCTGGTTCCTTGTGTGATAACACCAGCGGTTGTGCGGGCACATTGCCTGGGGTAGCCCAGGCTGAGATGAAACAACTGAGTGGACTCTACAGCTTAGGCTGGTCTTGTCAAGAAAAATGCCTGTGTCCAGAAAAATGGTTTATGCAAGGAAACAGTCTCAGTGGTTTGCAAATACCAATGAAGCAAAATGGCTAAAAGCCACTGCCTGCTATTGGTGTCAATGGATATGGAAGATGCATAGGTGCTGTTGTCAAGCATGCTTCCCACCCAATCTGTCCTATGATTCCATGTACTTTCTTTGCATTAAGACTGGCCCTCCCACTTGACTGTTGGGTGTGCAACTGTTTTGGGGTATCCACCTCTTGATTCTTAAAGAGATTTGGCATGTCATCTCACAGCTGTCCCTTAGGCTAGGGAAATATTTTGTGAATTTGTCATAATTTCATAAAGCTGTGCATGTCCTGGGGTAAAGGCTTGGCTGGTGCAAATGTGGGTAGAGCTGTGACAAGTTGTGCCAGCAGAAAAAAAGTCCATCCTTCCTGCTACTTCCCCAGTTCCTTCAAACCTAAAAGGCTAACCCAGAACACAGTGAAGTGAGTGAGAGCCTTCTCTCTGTGCTGCATCCAGCTTTAGGCAAATATGCAGCCTCTTAAGTACTGCAATTAAGATATTGAGCTAATGATAGTAATCCTTTCCTGCCCACCTAGAACACCCAAACTGTCTGAGCTAGCCTTCATTTCAGGCAAAAGCCTGAGGAAATCAGATGGGTTTATGTTGCATCTGAGAGGTCAGTCTGTGTCCCCATGGACTAAGAAGTATGGGGAAGTTCCAGAATTTGCTGCCAGCTTCTTGGTATTTATTTCTGGAAGCTGTTAACTTAGGTTTTTTAGCTAATCTTAGCTATGGGGAACTGAGACGATGAATGAGGGGTTTAGAAAGTCACATTTATAGGTGCTTTACAGTGTGTTTATACATCACCAACCTTGCTTCTCAGGTTCCTTTTTAGATGGAATTTTAATTCAATGTTATTTATGGACACTTAGGGCAGTGCAGATATTCTGCTTCTCTGATACCACATGTAAGGAATTTGCTAAATGAACCTCCCTCTAAATCAAAGAAAATACCCCTAAAAATCCTGGCAGAGTTTGACATCAGTAATTTTATACACCAGTGTTAATTGAGAAACATATCACTACTCAATTCCTCATTTGAGGGAACTTGTGATACACATTTTTTGCAGCATATTTAAAATCTCCATAGAAAAGTAAAATCCCCCATAAACATTTATATTTGATAGTGTAAAATAATATTTTTAAAAAATATATAAGCAAATTCATTTACCAGCCTCTTGTTTAATTTCAATTCATGCTGTTTAAAAGAAAACAGGTGTCTAAAATATTCTAACCCTTCCCAGTCTGAAAAATGTAGTTCTTTTCCATTATTGACTCTGATTCCCTCTGTGATTTAATCCTTTTCCTTACATGGTTAGTGGGTAGAAATAGTGGGAAAGTCACAACCACAAACAATAACATGGCAATTAACTCCGGGGTAGTGGTGGGATATTTAAGTAATTTTAAGTCAACATATATAAACATTACACTGCTGGCTTGAAAATCTGGACATTGTTTGCAGCTGGAAGATTTGATTGCTTAATTGATTTTGATTTTCAAATTGCTTTTGAAAGTCAACCACTGGTTTGAATCTGCTCCAGATGGGCAATGGCTGAAAATTGTTATAATCTGGCAGTTATTTGGTAAGACAGATAAGTGAGTTGATGGCCTCATTAAAAGTATCTCAGACATATGCACTGATTAAAAAACGCCTCATCTCTGGCTCAGCAGGGTCTTGGCTGAGGGGAACTGAACTGCTCTGTCACTCCTAAGGGCTCTGTTTGGTGTGTCAGTGGGAGGAAGTTCATGATGCTGTTGCACACAGAGGGGAATATAAAATATGTTATGGTCCAGCGTGCTTGCCTATCAGTGAGTGCAATATGGTGCAGGCCAGTGCTTGTTCCCACTGTGGTCGGAGGGAACTCTTGTGTGAGTACGCGTCACCTCGCCTGAACGCGAACCACTGAGATCATGTTTTTTACAAGTGTGAAAGCAGTATTTATTTTTCTGACAGGTCATCAAAATGAATGCCTACCTGGTTAAGAAATGGCACTGAGAGACAGCACTAGGGGTTGGAAGGATCTGAACATCAGAGCTAGCCATCTCAAAACCCTTTTACTGTCACTGCGGAGAAACATGTTTCAAAAGTACAGCGCTTCCCATCCTGAAGGTGATGGCTGAAGTTGGTCACATCAGTTGTTCCCAGTAGTGCCTCTTTATTTCCAAAAGAAGCCTAGGGTGACCATACAACATCAACACATACAGCTCTATGTTTTAATTATTTCAAGGTAGGTAAGATAAATCCCAGCTTAAACAGCATCCATCATTCTGACTGCTAGGTGCTAAAACATTGTGAGCACTTCTGCACTTTCTTCAACCTTGGAACGACTGTGAACAGGGTCTTTCCTCCAGAGTGTTATGACTCAGTTCCCACAACACACTGTCATTTTTTGAAGGAGAAAATGTACCAGTTTCAATAGCAAACTTGGCAGAGACACTGACCAAAACGATGTCCCTGGCACATTATGTCCCTGGGCTTTAGTGTGCTTTTGTAAGCATTGCCTACATGAATTAAATGGCTCTTTTCTGTTTAGACAGCTGGATTTCTGTGTGGCACTAGATGGCAATATTCCCTCAGCTCCAGCAATGGTCAGGGGAGCCATACACAGCTAAGGGCCATATTCTGACCTTGTTTCCTTGTTAGCTCATGTTATAGCAGCCAAGCTTTATTTGACTACAGTCAGTCTGGGCTGCAGAGATTTCTTTTCTCTGTGTGCACTCACCCACCTACCTACCTTCATAGCTTCACGGTTCTCTTTCAAAGCTTTTGTTGGACAGTACACTTACTGTGTGGCATCTTTCTCTTTAAGAAAGCTCTTTTGGTGTCAGGCTGTTCCATGTTCTTGATGCTCAAAACCACAGGCAAGAAGTACCTACATCTGGAGTATAGCAATGCTTTTGTGCTGCCTTTTGCAGATTGCTGTGGTGGCAGAATCTGTAAAGTCATTACTCAGATATAACGTTGCCTTATGTCACTTCTATGTGGCTTATTTTTTTTTCACTCGTGCCTGCTCTCAGATAAAATGAACATCATCTAAACTCAACAACTTACTGCACATCTCTGTGTCCTCAGATCAGGACCCCACCTTCACATGCCCCAACTTTTTCTTTCTTCCTTCCACTCCTCAACTTTCCTAGCAGACATCTATCTTTTTCTGCACCATTTCCCCTTCACTATCTCATACCTCACAGCCCCAGCTTCAGTCCTCTGCCTCATCAATCTCTGCCTTCATGTCTGAGGTAGCTGAGTAAACTGTGGTATTGCAGCATTCCAATGTTGCAATTTCCTGTAGGGGTCCTACAGGAAAGTGGGAGAGAGACTGTTCACTGGGGACTGTTCACCAGGGATTGTAATGATAGGAGAAGGGGTAATGGCTTCAAGCTGAAAGAGGGTAGGTTTAGGTTATATGTTAAGAAGAAATTCTTTACTATGAGTGTGGTGAGGCATTGGAACAGGTTGCCTAGAGAGGTTGTGGAAGCCCTATCCCTGGAGGCGTTTAAGGCCAGGTTAGATGGGGCTTTGGGCAATTTGGTCTAGTCAGGGTGTTCCTGCCTGTGGCAGGGGGGTTGGAACTAGATGATCTCTGAGGTGCCTTCCAACCCAAAGCATTCAATGATTCTATGATTGCTGTGTTGGGTACTGCTAAGTGCAAGAATGGAGCAGAAGCAAAAATGGTACACCGGATCCTTGGATTGTATTAGGCTGCTGCATGCTGTCTGATCGATGGTAATATTAGGACTGAGACTCTGTGAGCACTGCAGTTACTATCACTCAGCTGATGGATAGTCCTTTGATGGAGAGAGAAGCTCACAGGAACATCAGATGCACAGAGCCCTGAGCCTGAGTCACCTTACAGTTATTTAAGGTCCTGCATAAAAGGCTGTTGTTCTCTTTCAGGCAGTTCAATCCATCAGACAGACCACAGCTTGTACTGTAAATAAAAAGAGAGTAAAAAGTCCCTCCTTACTCCCTTACATGTCTTCTAGATCCCAGGTACAGTCACAGAGGAGGGCAGAAGCCACATTTTCCTCACTGGCTTTCCCATGCCAGTACCTGGAGGAGACTGTCCTCTCCCAGCTATGGGCTATTATTATGCTACAATCTGCTGAGGAGAAATGAATCAATTCAACATGCTCTGGGGCTTCAGGCAAAGCTCATTGGAACCTGGAGTGATGAGACAGAAAAGAATGAGGATTGGGGAAAAGCAGAAAAAAGTATGAAGCGAGCAGCTGAGGTGTAGATTTGCTATTGGTTTGTACTACACCTGATTTAGAAATAAAAGAAGGAAAACATAGAGCTATTTCTGACCAGTACTGCTGGGGAAACACAGCCATTGAGAGAGGTGAATGGAGATGGCTATACTACACCGTGGCACCTAAGGGACCTGGCACAGTCAGTCCCTACCACAGCCTTGGTATCCCAAGCAAAACTGGAGCGTATGCAGGGCTACATGCCCTCCTCTCATCACATGCCCCTGCTCTGCCGCCCTAGAGAGCTACAGAGCCAAGCTGAAGAGCTCAAAGTTCTTGAAACCATAAACAAAATTTCATGCTGTTGGGAAGTATTGAATTATTCTCACTCCTGCTCAAAGGAGGGAGGAACCTAGGTATAAAAGACTGTCCACCTCCAAGTGAAACTCCACCACCTGAGTCCTGGCCCTGTGCCCTGCCATGCTCTTTTCTGCTAATTTCATACTCCTTTTTTTCTTATTTTTTTTGTCCCTCAAAGTCAACAGAAAATATTTGTGATAAAATACAAGGTTGCTTTTGAATAATACAATCAAATCCCCTTTGATGATAAATTAAGTAAGATATAGTATGTTTCATGATACAGAGACCTGTTTATGTACTTCTTGGTGATACATGAAAATACTTGACCAAGAGAAGTGCATCACACTGTGTACATAGAAACCTCAGAGTTTCTGAACCCATGTTTGCCCAGAGCATTCTTTCTTGTTGCATTTGCATAATTTGCTACTTCACATCCTTGTTAATATATTTACCAATCAGCTCAGGTGGCTAAGCAATTACAATAACAAAGTTGTAATGTTTAGCAAATACTGTATCATGAGGTACAAGGTATTGCCACATGGGTTCAGGCCCTGATCCAATATCCAGGAAACTCAGAAAGAAGACTTCATTAGCCTCGACACATTTTTCACTGAATCTTTACTTGCACTAGAACTGTTCTTGGAAAAAAATCACGCGGTTAAAATTAAAGCAACATACATCACTTGTGTGGACAAAGGACATAATTTCTGACAGGTATTGGATGTTCTGCACTATCACATGTGTTTGATCTTAAACCTCAAAACACAGTTTTGCGCTGATAACATCTACTTTTGCTCAGGTGAATGAAGATTGAAGTCTGTGCTTCACTGATTTCCATGTTGTGTTAACACTGAAGAAAACGCAATACTTTTAGGCATAATAACTTCTTCACGAGAAAGACATTTGGCAGCATTGTGCTTTTTACAGTCATGGTCTCTTACAGTCTTCATAATGGAGCTTTTTGGACCAAGAACTTTGGCTTTTCTGGACTTTCTGTGTGGCCTTGGAGAAGTCACTTGACCTCTTTTAAGGGAGGATTTGAGTACATATGGAGTTTTTTTTAACTTCTGTCCTTGTAATCATCTGTCTGTCTCAGTCCAGATTTGTCAAGATGGAGTGGAGGGAAATGGGAAGGGTCAGAACAATCTCCACTATCTTGATGCCTTACATACTCCCAGTCCTCCTAAAATAAGTGCCCAAATTCTTTGTTGGAAAAGAGATTCCCACAATTCTTCTCCAGCAAATGCTTTCACCCCTTGGATATATAACTGCTGCAGTAATGGGAGAACTTTTCAGCAGTGACAACAGCAATGTTTTCAGACTTCTGTGTGTACTTACCCAGATTTTTATACCTTCTTTACCTAAATCTGCATCCACCAAAAAGCTCTTGGTGGGATGGAATTACTTCTTATTGACAGACAAATCAAGTTAATTGTCAGGGATATGACTAGTGGGCTTATGTAAATATAAGTCAGTGCTAGAAAAGAGATGGCCCAGATACCTGCCTGGGACTTTTTGCATGGCTAAACTGGGATTGCTTTAGGTGAGATTAAGGTAGCCTGGGTAGTACTCTGGACTTTTTGTTTGCTCTTGTCACTCACAAATGGTACAGAGGAAACTAAGCTGAGAAATCAAATGAACTAGTGCATAAGTTTTTGGTGTGGGATGCTAAGGAACTGTTTAATATTTTAGGTTACCAAGGCAGCAGATGGAGAAGCTGTACTGTTTAAAGAGAAAGGAGATGAAAGTAAAACCTGACAGTCTAGGTAATTTAATTAATGAAATAACATTAATAAATACTTTTGAACTGCGGTTGGATCAGTTGTGTGAAAATTCTCCTTAGGTTGCTCAATTTTTGGTGAGTAATTACCACAGTAGGAGCAAAATGTCTCCTTTCCTGTGAGTTGACTATGCAGAAAAGTCTGGCTAAAATAACCATTAATGGGAAAATTATGTCTCGAACCTCTGATGCGTTTGAAAAGTGAGAGAACATTTCTTTCCTATTGACAGACTGGAAGTTGATTGAGAATTAAATGCCTAGAAACAAGATTAATGTCCTGAACCTGCACATTTTGTTATGCAAGTAGACTCCTCCTCTGAAACTGGCATCTGTTAAAATCCCTCACTTTCCTGAGGACAGACAATTGAAAGTTTGCACATCAAGTTCTTCTCTGTCCCACCCAATATCCCTCACTTCCCATGTTCTTTCTCTCTGCAATCTAAGACCAGACCAGTGCAGTCTCTCTCAAGTCTGATCTGTTGGTCTTTCTCCTGGAACCAGGATTCTCTAACTTCTTGAAAGATGTAGCTTCTTTCTCATATTCTCCACCTAACTTGATAACACAGAAGACTTCAGTAGTGCATTTTTTCTGCATGGCTCTAAAATGGCCAGTTTTCAAATAATCTTGGAAACCAAGGAATGATTAAAACCCCAGTTTGTTCCTTGACCTTTTAATTTGCTCCAATTAATTTTTCTTCCCTCTATTTTGCCTGAAAACTCCCTGGCTGCATTCTTGCTCATGCTGCCTTGACCTCTTTTTATCTAGCTTCTTTATATTCCCAGGAATCTCATTCCTGACCTTCTTGCACCAGCAGAGCTACTGTTGTCAGCCTCACCAGGGAACTTCTTCCTCGCTCACCTTTTCCTAACCGATCTGCTCCTAACAAGCTCTATATTTGATGATATCCATATAGTTATCTCTACTTGATTTTCAACCTATTTGGGGCACTCTTTTAACTCTGGCTGCTTTTTCACCTTGGTAGGATAAGTCAGAGAACCACAGAAATCCATTCCATGGCAGAATATGAGACAAGAGGGATCTAAAGAAGATATTAAGAGATACTGGCAGTTACTGAAGGAAGGAGAAGGAGCCAGAGCCCTTTCTGCTCATACTCATTCCACCTATCTGAGCTACCTATTTTACTGCACTCTCCTCCCTCCCTGTGTGATACACTTGGCTCTCCCCCTGTCTCCCTGGTCACCTCTACAGTTTGTCCTCACAACATGCTTGAACCATGAGGCTTATCAGGGACTACTTGAGCTCCCTGGAAACAGATTTTAGAGAGAAAACAGAAATTACCTACTCTGCCGGTATTCACGTAGCACCTGAAACAATTACCTATTGAACTTCCAGGTGAAGCTGGGGAAAGGCTGGTATTTCAAGCACATCTGTATTCCTGATGCCTTTGCCATCCATGTCCCTCATATCCCTCTGGTGTCTCTATCACAAGATGTGCAGAGGGAAGTCTGATTTATGTGTATGGACACCACACTCTTGCTGAAAATAGATCTATATAGGTTCTCAGATGAAGGAAAGACAAAACAAAAAAATTAAAAATATATAGGAAAAAGAACCTAAACCACAAAAATCTAACCTCCAAAAAAACCCAGATTAAGAAGTAAGAGAAAGGAAAAGGAAACACAAAATTTGTGACCTCTGAGTTCTGGAGAAGGCTTAGCTAGACAGAGCATAGGATGTAAACTCCTGCCACTCAGGCTAGATACTGAACAAATTTAAATAAATATCTGAAAGACTGACTACTTTAAAACTTAGCACAGATTTTTCAAGATTAAAATAAATAATGGGATAGATTATACATTACAACTAAAAGGAGGGAATAAAGCTAGCAGCATTACAGTGTTCTGCTAATTGGTAAGACATCACAAGCTTATTGTACAAGCCTGGTTCATATTTGTGCACACAGATTTCATCTTTGTGAGATGTCCAGTCAGATCAAAATCTTCTTTGTGGACCCAGGAGATGGATATTAGGGGACAGTCAACGATCTGGTAGGTAAAGGGACAGGCTAGACTTTCTGCCAATATAAATACGTGTACAGTACAGTAATATCTTATTAGCATAACTAGGTCGTTTGAGGGTGAGGTTTTCCATATATTTTTTTTTACTAATATGAAGTCTGGGCACACATTTCCTGGGGCAATGGAAGATTAGCTTCCTCAGTACTACAGGTTGATGCAGCGTTTGCTCCCAGATGATATGGTGTGGCCACATTAATTTAAACCCAGGTTGCATCTGGACTTGGCAAGGCCCTAGAAGCACTTTAAAATGGATGCAGATCAGCAATCAAATGAATATTTCTTATGATTCCTCAAACCAGTATCAGAAATGTAGGTATGGCTCAGTTCCAATCAGTAGATTTTACTGATGTTTCGTTGTATCAGCAGAATCCTCCAGGGCACATCTGTGCTGCAGCTTAAGGTGTGCGTGCAGCAAGCATAGGTGGTGCCCGCCCCAGCCTTAAACTAGCTGTTGATGTTCATCATGTTCAATTAACAGGCCCATGCTACACAAAACACAGAAGCACTAGACAGAGCTTTCTGACTGCTGTCAGCTTTCGCTGGGACAGCCACAGTGTGTCATGCAGATCCATCTAGAGATGCTAGCTTAGCTCACAAACCATGGTGGTTTCTCCAGAGCTGTGTTAAACCCGAATCTCTAAATTCTACCTCTAAGCAGAGCTGCTAAGTTTGTGTGGAGGTGTTTGAGAATCAACTAGATGAATCCCTGAGCAACCTGATCTGTTTAAACCTGCTTTGATCAGGGTTTTTGACTAGATGACTTCCAGAGGTCCCTTCAAGCTGAAATTATTCTATGAGTTGATGCTGATGCACCTATATTGTCATCCATTTCCAGTATTAGTGTCATCTCTATATCATTCTCCACCAAAAAATTACAGGACTACCCTTAGATTAAAATAAAAGAAAAAAGTTGCCAGTGCACTTTGCATAGTGATCCATGCTGTTCCTTTGACAGCTACAGCAAAGTTAACTTGACTGAGCTCAAGAAGCATCTGGACAACGCACTCAGTCACATGCTGACTTGGCTGGCCCTGTGTGGTGCCAAGAGCTGGACTTGATGAACCTTATGGGTCCCTTCCAACTCAGGGAATTCTATGATTCTAAGATCATGTGCATATGCTGCAATGTCACCTCCAGGTATGCAGTGTGTGTGGTCTGATATGACACCCAGAGAGATGAGAAAACTTCAGGTTCTTGGTTTAAGTAAGAAAGCATGAGTATTGATCCTGATGTGTGAAGAGAGCATCTCATTTGCCAGAGTGATGAAAGCAGTGCAGCATTTCCAGATTTAGAACACATTAGATTCTTTTTATAATGCTTGAATAAATATAGTGATTGCAATGAAAGGACTATTGATTATTTTCTCACGTGTGGCTCAGGTCTGTGGATGGAGTGTCAGCAAGGAGCTGACAAGCAAACAAGCTGACAGTGTTTAGAAACTCCCTTAGAGACACGGGTCCTTTGTTTTGTTTCTCACTCCCACAACATGACAAAGAGGAAGAATTTAGGTGGAGCTGGTGTAAACCAGGGAAAACATACCATGATCTTCCTTCAGTTTGCATCCTGGGAACATGAAGGACTGGGTCATAAAGATAATGAAGAGCATGCTCCTTCTCTTCATCTTGCTGGGAGTAGTATCTGGTAAGAACATGATTTCATTACATTGCTAAATTTAGAACACTGTTGGCTGCTATACTTTGTCTTGGGAGCTTTATAATACACATTTAGGGATCAGACACAGATGGAAAAAATTGAGGAACAATTATTTTCCCACTGAAATAGATTGAGCTCAAGTGGTTACAGCACTATAATGAAGAAGTGGATATGACTCCTTGCTAAGACACTTTGCTGCATGAGGTACTTCAGTGTGCAGTAGCCACTGCTCAGTATGATAGTGTTGGAGTGGGAAAGGAGGTCAGTTCTCCCAGAAACAGTATTTCATATTAATAGTCCAGCATTATCATCCCTAGTGGATGAAGGGAAGGATGTGAATATAATTTTGGGGGGGGGCGGATTAGTAAGGCTTTTGATTCTGTCCCTCACAGCATCCTTCTGGACAAGGGTCCAGATGTGGGATGAAAAGGTTCATGGTGTGCTGGGTGAAGAACTGGCCCTTAACAACAGACTTTAACTTTTGGTCAGCCCTGAGTTGGTCAGGCAGCTGGACTAGATGATCCTTTGTAGATCTCTTCCAACTGGAATTATTCTATCCCATCCCATCCTATCCCCCTCAAATATTGTTAACATTTCTATTTGTGGAAAGGGAACAAGCAACAAAACAGGGCCAAACAGAAACCCACCTGTGGAGAAAATTAGTGGGATAATATCACTATCTTTGCCCAGTGTAAAAACCTGGGAGAATCACCAATATGAATATATGCAGATTAGCAACTTAAAGTAGATCTCCAAACTGCAGTCGGTGTGCTTATGGAGAAAGAAAAGCTTAAAGGCATGACTCAAGCACACTGTAAAGACTAACAAATCACAAATAAAACTTAGATGTGCATATGCTACTCAAAGAGAGTCTCCTGATTGCTTTGTCTTGGACTCAGCATTTGTCAATGTTTGGAGTTGATAATTCTGATAAATAATGTGTTAAATTGCTTCAGATATGTTTTGTTCTCCAAAATAAGGAGGCAAGCAAGGACTTGTGGATATGAAGGTAGGGCTTTTGTAAAAACAATTGGAAGAAGAAGCTGTTTCGATGCAGTACTGCAAATTTCAGTTGAAAATAAAGAGCAAGAAGAATTTATGATTTAGAAAGACAAGTCTTGAATAGAGTCAGTAAAATCTTTAGAGATAATACAAAAATAGCAACTTTTTTCTTTCTACATTTCTAAATGTTACAAATTATTTCATTGATTTTATGAATGGTTTCCATTAATGACCTGTGGCTTGCTGAGAAAACTGGATTTGTCAGGTAGTATCCAAAGGAGATTATATTAAAATTTCAGTTCCACTTATGGAAATGTATACCTGGAAGCCTCTCTCAGCTCAGTCTCATTTGCATGGGCAACTTTTGTTGATAATGTTTTCTAGTATGTGTAAGACCATTGATAAAACCTCAAGTCCTTCACTGGGTCCTGCTTCTACTGACCTAACTCAGTAATGGCTCAGCTGAACTCAGTCCTAGCAGGGTGTCAGTGTGACCAGTTCAGATTAACTCTTGCAGGTGGTTCCCACCTCACAGGCTCCCCATCCTGGCCTGTACCTCACCCACCTGCACAGCATCTTCAGGGCCTTTTTTCTTTGCATAAATGTCAGAGTAATCCCAGATAGATTCCTGAACAAAACCCACCTTGTTCCCTCCTTCTCCCCACAATGCAGTTAGTCTTGCAGGCTGCAGGAGGAAGAACTGAAGGTGTCTGATGAAGTCATGCTGCTGTAAGAGGTGCTCCAGGAAACCCTGCAAGGACAAGGGCCTCCTGGGGTGGGATGGAGGAAGAAGGGGGACCATGGGACTCCATGCTTTGTCTTGTGAACTCACCTAGTGCTATTCATTTTCCTTCTCATGTAGCAAAGGCACTTGGATCCTAAGTCTTCCCTGTTCCTATAAGGAATGGTTACTTTAGAGGCATGTAATAGGAGCAATGTCTATTACACAAAAGCCATACGTGATATCTCCCAAAAATTCTCTAAAATTTTGCTAGGGATGCAGGGAAACAAGATTTTGGATAGTTGGATGAAAGTCACCAAGGCGTCACCTAATGTCACCGTAAAGCACTGGAGCTGAACTGTCCCCTCTACAGATTAAAGATCCTGCTGCAGTTGGTGGAACGGCAATTAGCGGGCCTCTGTGGTAGCTGACGTGGGCCATCCTTTCCCAGGCACGTGAGAAGGGGCAAAGGGAGATGGTTCTGCCCCACACCACAGAGGTGTTGAAAAGCAGCAGATTTCCCCTTGGCATTAACGTTTCCCAAGCTACAGGCTCTGCATGAGCATCCAAGCGGAAACACACTGCAGCCCTCGTGGCCTCTGACTGGTGCCTGTAGGAGCTTTGTGCTTTGCAGAGGTCCATCAAAAATAAAGACTTTATTGAGCTTTTGCTACAGTAATTGCTGGTATATGACCAGCCTTGCCAGGCCCCGAGGAGATCAGTAACTGGCTCCATCTTGGCACACAGCGTGTACAAAGTTTTACTGAACACAGACAGGTTCCTTGGCAAGCGTTTTGGACAAGCCAGCAAAGCCCCTGCCCTGCAAGCAACATTGAGCCCTGCCATGGTCTCATGTTGAGGTACATTGCCAGTTTAAGGATTTATGTTTTCCAGACACTCTTCATGAGATAAAGACCTACAGGCCTTTGTTGATGTAACAAAAACCACACGCTAAGCAGCAGAGCAAGCACAGGTTTTCTTTTGGGGAGTCCATAGGCCTGATGGAGTTCACATAAAACCATTAAGACCATTCGGTATCACAGCATGCTGTGCTGCTTCAGGGTGCTTTTTGGGGGCCCACATCTCCAAGGAATGGAGGTTGCTCTTCCATGCTCAAAACAGAAGGCACAACAGCACAACATCTGAAAGTTGTTACCAACTCACAGTACTGGTGAGCCAGGATGCACATAGCTATGCTAGAAACAGAAATGAAGGAAAATGGAGGAAATGGGCACTGTAGACAGCATAATTCACAGAAAAACTGCTTCTTTAAACATCCAGGTCTGTGTGATTCAAGGTGCTTTTTGATGTGATTAGAGCACAGAGGCTGCAATTAGCACAGGGGGTGAAATGAAATAATAGAAACGTGCTTGATTTCTTTGCTTCTATATAAAGGCATATATGAAGGCAAATGATACTGTAACAATAGTACTTTACCATCAGCCATTCTAGATGACAACAACACAGTACTGAATTAGAGGAAAGATTGATTCTTTTGCCATTAGTGCTGGATTTACTACTGTGCAATGCCACCATTCATAAGCAAAAGGAGAATCAGGCCATTTTGTGCTCATTAATGGCAGCTTTTGGCACAAGCTGTGTGCTCCTGCTAGCCTAAGATTCCCAGAAGTAATTTTACATTCATTTTCATCTTGCAGGAAGAAGAACCCAGTTGCTTAAGGGCTTACCTGCAACAAGCACTGTTGAAGAAAATGCAGCAGCTGGTGTTTCAGTTTATACCTTTAATGTAACGGTTTCTCCATTGTCTTCTGAAGGTGTTGCAATGCTTCCTACCATAGTAAATTCAAATCCACTTACAGAGGCTTTTGATATTGAATCAATAGGAGGTCTCGAATACAGGGTGAGTTTTACGTTCAGCTTGAGCAATGTTCACTCATGTAGGCTGATGTTTCCTGGATTACTGAGCACTGACAGTGCACAGTGACTCATCTTTTAATCAGAAAAGAGTTGCAAATGCAGACTGTGGTAGCATTTGGACATGCTGTAACAGGTATCACAAATGATTAGCAATAGTGTTTAGAAATTTTAATTGCACCTCGGCAAAAAACACTTATCACTATCATTTTATTTATTCTGTGATAGAAAATAATGTAAATTTTGGAAAATAAGAGGTGAATAAGGACATATAGGACCTGCATCTTTTTTGAGGATTTGTCTGTAGTTTTTCAACTTAATTTTTATGAAGTCACTGTGAATTAAAGTGGTTTAGTTAACCCACATGCAGCTTCTGTTTGACCACTCTCACCTAGAATTAAAATGAATTTGACTCACTTCCAAAATAAAGTAAGCTGAGTCAGATCAAAGTCATATTTAATTCTGAACTAAGGCTGTGACACACGAGAAAGTTATCTCGAGGTAAGAAGTTATCACACTTCCACACATCTGTGATCTATTTCTGTCTATTGCATGCTTTTGTCCTATGGCAAATGCAAAACAATTTCTATTACTTCAGGCTAATTTTCATTGCTGGATAAATTAGCAAGTATTAGCTCACATTTGTAACTGGCAATGCGTGTTAAGATGCATGATAACGTGTCAACCCATTGTAACTCACTTGTATGTCTGAAACAGTGACACTGCAGATTGTCTTTAAAAGCTGTGGATAGACACTGAGGAGAGACATAGAAAGTTAATTTGAATACATATCTCTGGGTGTTTCCAAGGAAGTTCATGTTTTACCAGAACTGATACAAGGGCTTTATTTCCCATTCTCTTTAGTAATGTTCCTGGGAGAAAACTGGGTAAAGTAAGGCTGTGACCCCAGGTGGCTGTGGCTTATCGATCCAACCTGCCAAGGGAAGCCTCTGCTGTTCCCTCCCGTGCTCCTGACTCCGGTCAGAGCGTAAAGCTCAGCTGTGCCAGCCCTGGTGCTTCTTTAGGTGCTCCTCAGCCAGATCAGTGAAATAGTATATAAAAAAAAAAAGTCAAAAGAGCCCTTTTTCACCTGTGAAACATATGATGCAGCTGGCTGAGCTGAGGGGGTACAATACGTACTTGTTCCTGTCCCGTGCCATCTCTGTACTTTGCAGCACAACCAGTTTGTTGATGCTTCTAGACTGGGACTGAGAAATTAATCTGGAGGAAAAATAACCCAGCAAGTAGATAAAAAGTCTCCTCTTGGTTTTTATTCATGGCAGGGATGATGGAGAAATACTTGTTCTAGCACAACACAAACAGTCATACAGGGATGGAAATGAAAGGCCAAGAAAGGTGTAGGCTGGAGACTGCTATTTCCAAAGTGCCAATTTATATCCATGTCATACCACAGGCTCATTACCAGAGTGGCCTGTCAGCTTCTGTACGTCTTGCTTGAACTGCAGCTGTTTTCAGCAAAGAGGTTGCACCAGTGAATACCTGTCATGAGAAAATCGTAAAGAAAACTACACACAAAATTGGCAAACTAGCAGTTTAGAGTTTTAATTACAACCCATAAGGCAAGGATAAATAAATAAGTGCTCTGAGTTAATTTATTTGATGAATATTTCTACTTTTAACTATTTTTGCTATGTTGTACAAAATCTATAGACTATTTTGCAGAAGTGATGGGATCCAAAAGGAGGTACCTCAGGTCTACCTCCTGCCATTAAGAACGGCAATATTGCATGTATTAATTATGGGGCTTGCAGATTAGCTAAGTACCTGTTAGCACAGGCCCTTTTGTATTTATGAAACACATTTACGCCTGTTGGAGCAAGCCAAGGCAATATCACATTTCTTGATATGTTTTGAGATTGTTGAGAAAGTCAGTTTCTGAGATCTGAGCCCTGCCTTTTCCTCCTTGCCTTACTCTTGTTTGAATAATTCCGTGAGCAAATAGGTTGAATATGTGAAAACATACTACTGCCTGAAACTACCTTGATGCTGTTAGTGATGCTCCCTTTGCATCCTGGGAGTGAAGAGGGGAGTAGGGAACAGAGAAATTCTCAGATGAAACAAGGGGTAGACAGTTACAGGGTGACTTTAGAGCCCCTTTCCCAAAGTCTGCAGTTGCTTTGAGTGTGTGCAGTGCTGCCTTTATCAATAAGTGTTGCTCCTGTCTGGAGGAGAGGTGAACTGTGGTTCACAGGCTATGCCAGTGACTAGCTGTCCTCAAAAGCAACCTAGAAAGAGACCATCTAGATTCACATCTTCACTTGCAAGGTCTCTATAAAGGACAGTGGAAGATGTATATTTAGGCAGGCTGTCTGCAGTTATAACACCAATGAAAATATTTGACTGGGAACTGGGGGAGGTAATCCCCAGAGCATGTAATATCTGCTTAGAATTGGACAGTTTCTCATACTGAACTCACTGCATCTGTTTATTGTGTTTAGAACTTCAGCAAACATTCTTTCTTCCCATTGGTGTTGCAAGCTTTTGTAGGGTGTTTCTTCTGAATTAGCATCACTTTTATGAGAAACTTAAATTTGCATAATGTAGGAGAGGAGGAGGCCATCCACGACACGGTGGTTTGCTCCTGCAGTATTGTAACAAAGAGATTGACGAGGTTCCGGAGAGCAGCTGTTTCACATACCAGAGGGCATAAAACGTTTGTGCCTCTGTTCACTCTCCTCCAACTGTTAATTGGCTCTGTTTTGGCTTCTGTCTTCTAATTGTGCTGATATCACTTTTGCATTTATCCTTTGGCTATGGCATCTCACCTAAAATCAAGGATTTATTTCTTTCTCCTTGTGCATCCTCTCCAGGCTCCGCCACTTTGCAGTAGTATGAATTACACTGACATGCTCCTTATCACACACAGTTGTGAGCCCCAATTCTTGTTCTTCTCCAGTTCAACAGCACTCCTGCTACTGATGTCCAAGCTTCTGAGTTTTTTAGCTACACAGCAAATTTAAGATTCACCTTGTCCTTTCTTGTGCAAGAAAGGAAAGTTTGTGTTTCTGTTTTAGTTTCAGGAGTGAATATCATGGCATACAACTTTCAGCATCCTGCTGTTACTCTGGACTCATCTGAAGTACTAAATGAATGTATTTAATGTTTTTTTCATGGAGTCTCGGTCTTGTGCTTGTACATCATCTGTATTAAGAGGTGATGTGCAGAGCTAGAAGTCATTAAAAAAAAACCCAAACAAAACCCAAACCAATGTTTACCTTGTCAATCTTAACAAAACCTAAGGCCTATGTTATTTTTTTAATTAGCTCAGTATTTTCACCACACAATTCTGGTCCCTCTCATACAGTGTGCTCATGCAGGTCTCCCCTTTCTTTGTTTTCCTGCAAGTCTCTCAGATGCAGCTTATACAAAGAAGGGGCTGGTACCTGCTAGACTATACAGTTTCATGCCCCCCGCCCCAGTTCTTATTTCAAGTACGAGGTCTTCCCCCTTGTGCTCCTGACTCACAGAAATTGTGAAGCTGCTCTTGTGTCCTGCAGAGCTTCCTCCCAGTTTTCAGTCTCCTCACACCTCAACTGCTCCTGGAGCTTGGTCTGTAAAGGTGGCAGTTTGGCACAGACAAGTACCTGACCTTGAAGGCAAAGCATTGTCTGTGAGACAAGATAGCTCCTTCCAGGCTTTCTCTTCCTCAAACTGTCCCTTATACAAGAGGCCCTTGAGTTGCTCCATGAAGCCACAACATTTTGATGTTTCCACCGTTTTTCTCACATTTCTGCCACTGACAAGAAATATGCCAGCAAAAAGATGATCTGAAATACTCACTGCTGATGGGAACTGTCCCTTCACTTACATTTGCTTGTGTAAACTATAGCTTGTAACTCTTGTGTCATGCGCTAAGAATAATTTTTCCTTTTCAGGTTGTTACCACTGGAAACCCTGTCCTAGATTATGAAACTATGCCAAAGAGCTTTGATTTACAGATTTTCGTTGAAGACACAACTGGGAGGACTGACCTTAATGTACTGACTGTCCAAGTAACAGATAAAAATGAACGTCCTGTATTTCGAGGAAATATGGCAATTCAAAGTAAGATAATGGTGATATCTGAAAAGAACAATGCTTGAAAAGATGACGTCAGACTAAAAAGAACTACAGCTGTGTACAGTGTCTGTAGCTAAAGTGGTCTAAGCATTTTTCTTTAGGAAAATAAGGGAGGAACAGGGCACTTTTTATCAGAGCTTTATGAATACTTGGTATGCTTCATCTCTGGAATTTCCCATTTAGTTTTCTTGAAGCTTTGACTGAAAAGGATTTAACCATTTTGAAGCACCTGAAGAATTAAAAGAAAAAAAAGAAAAAAAGAGAGGTTTTTATACCAATAAATATATATGTTCACTTTTTAAGAAGAGATTAATATCTACTTAGAGGTATGTATTAGAAACCTGAAGTTTGGTCGGGATATAACCACTGAGTATAGGTACATGTTTCAGTAGTTTGTTGAAAACTGAACTGATTTGGAGAAGGAAAATAAGTTTAATTAAAAGTATATTGTGTATGTGCAAGAATTTCTAAGGGAAAATGATAAAAACATTGTTTTGCTGATGTTTTACACCTGTGTATTGCATTTGCACCTGCACATGAGAAAAGTGGAAAGTTAGTTTGAAGAGTGAGATCTCAGAGATTGTGATCTACCGTGGTGTAAATGGAAAGAGGCAGAGATTTCTCTCTCCTGTGAGGGAAGTGGTGTTTATTAGGTTAACTTTCATACCATGGTCAAAGGTGCAATGGAAAGGAGTCTGCAGTAGCCTTAGGAATGACGCTGGAGTGTCTGGACCATGGCTGTCGTCAGTGCAGGCTTTGCATGCCATGCAGTACCTATTGTGACAATGCCATCAGTAAAAAGGATAGTAATTGTCTTACACTCTGAGCAATCTTACCTTGTTCATTTGCTAGTGAGAGGATACTTGGAAAAATTGTATTATGAGGCAGCAGAGTATAGTGATGTGTTTGCCATGTGTTCACGCACAGACAGAGCAATGCAGGTAGTGATTAAAAATACACTCATTACTTCATGTGATACCGAGAGCCTGTCTGAAGTCTTGATATTCTAACAGCACTGTGAAAGAGCATGCAATAATTCAGTATTCTGGTTTTGCTCTCTATCTGAAAATATCAAACTGCAATCTGTTTGTGGTAGGTATTCAGAGCTGGCTGCTGAACCTCCCCAGGTCTGGATTAGCAGCAGTGATTCGTAGGCTGCGACTCGTGGCCCTTAGAGCGGTCAGCAGTGTAGCGTGGCTGCAGCCTCGATTTCTGCCTGATGCAAATGGTAGGGCTTGTTTGCCTGGATGGGTTCAGCTCCATCCCGCTCAAATTCAGCCCACTTCACTAATGCCTCTGAAACATATTGATGCTCCTGCTTCCACACAATACTTAGTTTGTAAAGCAAATTAGCTTCCCCTAGGGAAGAGGCTGTGTCATCTTCTCGGTATAGAGGGTGTCTTGCATATCATGGGTGCTGCTGGAATCTAATAATAATTAAATGTGACACTTCAGGGGATCGGCACAGCATGAAACACGCTCTATGTGGGAGCTTGTTACAAATAAGTGCATCAGCTTAACTCTCAGCTAGAGCTGTCATAAATTGGTGAACACAGATGTCTGATCTGTCTAACTGTGTGGCTTTAGTTAACAGTACCAGCTACAGTTAGACACTAATTGTGCATTCGCTAGTTCTGAAAAAGCATCTCACTCTCATTAAACTTTATATTCATATTGTTGTCCTCTGGGAACGACTCATTATGCTGTTCTGGGATTCCCACTGCTCTGATGAGAAGCAGCCATCAGCAGGGGTCACAGTGGAAATTAATAGTCCAGAAACAGCAGGTCCAGCAGACACAAAAGGGCATAAAGCAAATAATGTGATCTAAAGATCTGTTGTTCTGTTAATTGCTCTACCGGAGGAGAGATACGCCTGTTGCCAGTGCCCCAGTATGGGATAGCCCAGCAGAGAGAATTCCTGGCAAGGCAAGAAATACACCTTGCACTGAATTAACACCCTTAATAAGTCAGTGCAGACCATCCACTATTTATTTACTTTACAGGTGTAGAGGAAAAGCAGAAATTAAGAAGAAAGGCACTGAACTCTCCTGACAGGGGGTAGACAGGGAGGGGATGGCAATAAGGACCTAGCAGAGGGCTACATTCTCCCCATCGGCATAGTAAAAACATGAGTGTAGCCCAAATGCATCATTTTACTCCATTCCCCATAAGCAGCTCAAGATAGGCTGTACGTAAAGATCAGCCTTTCTCCTGGCGGCACAAGTCATATTGCAGCTCACAGTGATGATTGCCTATTTCCAGCTCTTTGTGATGATTTTGGGATCAGACTTGTAAAGTGAGAAGATGCAGCAGGAAGAAATATGTCTGGACAGTTTCAGCGTATCATGTTTGCTGCTGTGTCCTTTACTCTTACCCAGTTAACACTGCATACACTTATGTCCATACAGCTGTAATGATCTATGTCCTGGAAGGAACGCCTCCAGAATGCATTTACCAAGTTGATGCAGCTGATCCTGAAAATGCAGAACTCAAAGTAAGTTGTATTAAAGAAAAGAAAAAGCAAAACAAGAGATTATATAGTCCACTGTGTCTGAAATGGTAGTTGTCTGCATCTTTCAACAATGTCGTTCCTTATCAGGAACAGAGGAAAAGCTTTAGTCTGGAAAAAAGAAGCCTTTTCACTAATAAACTAAGAAAACCCAGCCCCTGTCTTTCGACACAAATTGTGTTTTGAGTTCTCAGTCCTCCAAAATTAAGAGATATTGAAGGCAGAGTTTGATGTAATTAGTCAGAGATACAGTAGAAATTGTGCCTCTTTTTAAAAATAAAAGATAGCTTATGAAACATTTCGTATAGATGAGAGTGACTAAAAGTAAATAATTTTTTTAACCTTCTGTATCACAATGTAAATTCTTCTAAATAAGACAGTAAGGAAATAGCTTACAAGGCAACTGAATCTCAGCTTTTTGACAATCCCAGGGCAAACTGTCACCTTCAGTTAAGAAAATGTGTTAGCTGATCTGAAAATACTTTTTGTATCAGCAAAAATTTCTGGAAAGTGATAAGTTTGTGTGTAGACAGGGGAAAAGTAACTGCATGTACCAAAGAATTGTGTGGCAGCTTTGCTTTATTTGCTTTGGCTTTATAAAAGACAGCATGTTTAAGAACTGAACTTGAAGATGCTCTTTCAATGTGTAGTGTTATTCAAGAGGGCAATTATCTTGAAGTCTGTCCTCAGGCTTTGCCCAATCAAACCAGCAAGCCTGAGCTGGTGAGGAGGGAAGCAGAGGCTTGGTGTTCAGCTTTCCTTTGTTTCTGAAAGCAGCCGCAACAAGTTCCACACACACTCCAACCCCTGACAAATCTCAGGCATAATAAGTTGCCAATAAGATAATAATATAATGATAAGGCACTAATAACACCTGCTAATGTCCTTGAGAGGCTATTTGCGATGTCTTGGCATGTGGAAGATAGCAGGGAGACATGGTGGGTGTGTAGTGGCTACCTCATGGGCACAGGGAGCAGGATGCTGCCCTTCTTCCTGCTGTGTAGTGTTGGGGTGACCAGCTCCCTCCCACACCCGTGCACTGATGTGATGCCCATTTGTGCTGTGCAATGCACAAAGCGGCTGCTGCTACAAGCTACCACTGAGCAGCCATGTTAACACCAGGCTGTTGTGGACACCCTTTGGCCTCACGCCCTCACATGCCCCATGAAAGTCCACTCTCCCTTCCATGGCATCTCCCATCATCTGGACCACCCCCAAACTTAATTGCCTCTTACATGGCTCATCTTTCATCCCCCAAATCGAGTCTTGCTTCTTCTTCCTTCACTCTTCTTATTTGAGGATATACCCTGCTGCCACCCTAAAGCTGATTTTTTTGTTTCCTGCTACACTGTGGCTCTGGTGCCTGGCCTCTATGCTACATTCTCATGGCAGGCCTGGAGTTCCAAGGTAGAGAAGAGTGTGGACTTCAAGGTAGTTCAGCATCTCTGACCCTACACTGGCTGGCAAGCAAGGCACGTACAACCAAGTTTGAGCTGCTTCAGTTCAGATCACTGGGGCTTGTGCTGGCATCTGCATGTCAGCATTTTTCACTATGTGAAGTTTGACGCAAATGCTGTGTAACTCAGCCCACTCTACAAGGCAAGGAACAAATAGAGGGATATTTAAAGGTACAAAGACTAATTTCTTGCTCTCTTCATTTCAGTATTCTCTGCTCCCTGCACCAGTGCCATTCATGGTCTTGGAAAGTGGAGCCATTTTTTCCACAAAAGAATTTGATTATGAGAAAGATCCACATTGGTGAGAATGCATTTTATTCACATGGCCTGTTAGCTTACAGTAGGCAGAGAAATGTTTTCCTATGTAGCTGCAGAATGATTCTTGGTTTGTTTTCTTATTTAACAGTTACTTCTTAAATATAACAGTAACAGATCCAGAAGGACTCAACTCTACTAAAACAGTGAATATAAATATAATTAACATCAATGATGAAAGACCTTACTTTACCACGTGAGTGAAAAACTTCCTTTGTACTCAAAATGTCGATGCTTTCCCAGCTTTACTGCTTTGGTATCAATGGGAGGGTGTAACATAAGGGCAACTAGATGTAACAACACAATACCTCTGAAAACAGTATTTTCATTTGTTATGATTCCTGTTCTTTTACTGGAAAGCTTAGTGCTCATTTACCTCTTCTATTCTTATTTATATTCTTAATAGTTTCAAGTTTTCCAGGTTCTGCCTTCATGCTAAGAGCAGCCAAACAAGCTTGTTGTACTTGTTGGCACTTAGGGAGGTTAAAGCTATGCAAAGACCTTTGGACAAGTTCAGACAAGGAGATGGATTTTACCCTGCATGAATACAATCATACAGAATTTACCCTTCACGCAGACATGCATTTCACCATAATGATGTTTATTCAAGCAGAAATGTCTAGACATAAAAGGTCTTGCTTTTGATCTGTCTTCCTCTTCTTCCCAGACACTTTTGTAAACGATCCCAGTGATCTCTGAAACATTGCCATCTCTTACTGTGCCATTTGCAGGAAATTGTGACATAACACACAAGTCAGAATAGCTTTTGAAGATTAATGGGGTTCTAGTTGCAATCAGGAATATTGTTGAAAATTTGGAAAAATGGGAAAGAATATACATATGCCACCACCAGCCTGTTTTGTAGTAGAAAACATGATGTGCAATTGTTTCTGAAGCAGGAGCTCGACAATTATTCAGTCTGATTGTTGAATTATCTTTGTGACTTGTATGAGACACTGGTTTGATTCAAGACACTCTGTGTCTCCTGATCCCGAGGATCTACATGGTCCCTGCTGAGAGTATTTATGATGACTGCTCTCCTTCCATCTATGCAAAGGAGAAAGTGTAGCACCTGGGACATACCAAGAGGTTTCCAGACTCTTGTTTGGAGCAATGTTAGGGGTGCTTTTTGTAGCCAGAGCAATGCATGGCTCCTGGGTTGATGCCAAGGATCTGGAACTTGCTGGGTAAAGGGTTGGAGACTCTGAAGAAATAGAAGAATAAAATGTTAGAAACAGACATGGATTTTTATTGTTGCTACTTATTTGATATTTGAACCTCATGTCTGCAATAATCAGTAAGGTTCACAGCTCACTCCACATTACCGTACTGCTGCAAACAGGAGGAATACTCTTCCCAGTGCCAACATTTGCACATTGTGTTCTAGACTGATTATTTCCTCCAAATGTTTCCATTTCTGTTTATTTGTCCTTATGTCTGGAATGCTAAAGGAGCCCTTTTAAATATTTATCTATTTGTTCAAATTAGTGAAAATGGCAGTGACTGGAGCATCCGAAACACCTATGGCCTATGACTCAGTTCTAACATGCCACAAAAAAGCCTAGTATTTGTTTGAATTTTCTTCCTTTTAGATTGACACTACCAACCAAAAAGAGCAGCTTGGTTTGTAAAGAACTTTAGGTTAAATTGCATTTCATGATCCATCCTCTGTATGCATGCCCAGAGAGGTGGTGGATGCCCTGTCCCTGGAAATGTTCAGGCCAGGTTGGATGGGGCCCTGGGCAACCTTGTCTAGATCCAGGCCTGGAGGTTGGTGGCCCTGCCTGTGGCAGGGGGGTTGGAGCTCTATGATCCTTGGGGTCCCTTCCAACCCATGCCATTCTATGATTCTATGCATATGTATGGCCTCTCCCCTGCTAAAATGGGAGCTGCATGCTGGGGCTGCATACTCTCTGACACTGTAATAGTACTGAGCTGGGACCTGGGGAAACTTGGAAAGTTAGCAAACTCGCCCAATCAAAACTGTCAATAACAGTTTCAGAGGGCCTTTTTATTTGTTCCCATAGTATATGCAAGCACATCTGCTTTTGGTGTTCACAATACTACATTGGCAACCAGCCTCTTGAAATAGAGCTGTTAAAATCAATGGAAATCTTGTGGAGCTGGGAAAACAAAGGAGAAGACAAGAAAACAAACAGATGCTTCCTTCACAAGTACATTGCAGCATCTAAAAGGTCTGCTTGAACCATCCTGTAAAAAGCCAATGGCAGGTGGCAGACAGATGGACAACAGGACACAGCCCAGACATAGCTGCATAGGAAACGGCCCCAACTCCTCCCCAGCTGTACAAGTACTTGATGCTATGGGCATGTGCTCAAAAACATCCTGTTTCTTCCCAAGAGATCTGGTGGGGACCAAGCAATCACCTGTGCAGGGCACAGGAGGGCTGGTAGGGCTGTGAAGGTGGAGCTGTGATGAGTTTGCTGTCCACAGAGAGGTCAGAGTTGTGGTTCCTGAAGGCACAGGGTGTTCCCTACTTTGGGCCAAAACCAGGTAGAGCTGTCCCTCCCATATTCCCTAGCGATTAGAGAGGCACTTTGGGGTGGCATTTTTTTGCAGCAGTGATGAAGACCTGTTGCTATCTGGTTTGTTTCTGAATGACTCAGGAGCAACAGGAGAGCAAGGAAGAAAGAGATCCAACGTCAAGAATGAGATGGAAATTTAATAAATGTGCTGACTCTGCAGCCTTCACAAGTTGCTTGTGAAGGCTGGGAAAACCCTATGTAATTTCTCTGCTGTATGCCTTCCTCTTTTCATAGGAGCTAACAAAACCGTTGAAATTACAGTCTCTTCTTAATTATTTTAAAAATTGCAAGTGGAGACTTGGAGGCATGGGGTCTTCTGCTCTGTCTCTGCAATTCTCTGCTCCAATTTATAAGTACCCCATGATGCTGGTTTTCAGAGGACAGTGAAGGGCTCATGCTTTCCTTAATTGGGAACTATAAGCTAGTCAATTAGCTGAGTGGTGGCATAGGAAGTTTACAATGTGGGGAAAAAAAAAACTTCAGTCTTGAAACCTGCTCCTAATGAACCGTTGAATACCTTCAGCTCCCTTTAATTTCTATAAGCAGGTTTGTGTGTTTGTGTGTGTTTCAGTAGAGTAAATCAGCCTTCATAAATTCCTTGCACAGTTTTTGTGTGCTTGCCCATGCCTGCTTTAGCATGTGGTTCAAGTACCATGATTACATACCTAAGTACCCATGTGAACATGCAACTGCAGCCAGAATAAGCAATCCTGCACAATTGCCTGCCACACTAAATCTGAGCTAGAAAAGTCACTTAGGTCATGGGAAATTTGGAAGCACTGGCATACCAAACAGCGTCAGTAGTGAACCGTTTTCTTTATGTAGGATGAATCAGACAGACAGATGTTGCTGGGGGTTTGGAGCACGTTCATCTGGTGGGCACCTACGGGAGCGCTCGTCCCTGCCTCCAGCTCCTGCAGGGGCAGCTCGGTGTTTTAGTCATAGTGTTATCACCAACGATCGTCCAGCATTCGTTCCAAAAGACAATCAATTCAATCACTGCTGCTATTTTTTGCAAAATGAAGGAATTTAAACAAGTGGGTTTACCAGCCTATAGGTCTGTGGGGACATGGACTGCATGACTTAACAACCCCTTCCACCTTCAGCTCCCACAATTCTGTAAAAGTCAAATTACTTTTACTGTGAAAAATTTTCCAGGGAAGTACACTCACTTGTGTGACTATGTCATGCTTTATGACCACATGCCTGGTCAGCTATTGCTGCACCTATAGCTGGCAGAACCAGTGACTGGGATATTTACCCTGACATGAAAATAGTCATCTTGGAGCCCAGGGTGACCATGGCTCTGCTGCTACAAATGGCTGCTCAGCTAAGACAGTGGTCAGCTGCCCTTGTGAACACAGATGTGTGTTTTGCTGAATTTTTTTTTATCTTGTAGAAATCAAAGAATCTACAGGATTCCAGAGGAGGAAAGCCCTGGCACCGTTGTTGCCAATATAACAGCTAAAGATCCTGATGATGAAGACTCTCCCAGCAGACTTTTCTACAGCATCCAGTCCTCTGGCACATATTTCTCCATAAATCCATGTAAGGCAAGCAAAAATGTTCCTTCTGACATAGAGAGAGGTCACTTTGGAGAGGATGTTTTAAAGTGACATACTTTATTCTGTGCTACCCCCAGAAGAAATTCTCACTACCTTATTAAAGTGAAATTCATTGGTCATCTAATCCAGAATCAGTAAAATATCTTGAAGAAAGCAGACTAAATGTTACTTATTAAAAAATATTAACTTATGGCTGTAGGGTGACAGTCTCTTGGGTGGAAGTAAGATTATCTGCCTTCTTTTTAATTTCTGAGGCCTACAGTGACCTTTTTTGGGGTCTTGAAAAAGCAGCACATAGTTTGACCAAGTGTGCTCTCTCCTGCCTGTGATCTGCTCTAGCATTGAGGTGCACAGCAAATCTGCACCTCAATATCATTGCTTAATTCATGACTCTCCTCGGGCAAGGCCACCCAAGAGAGTCCTTTCTCTCATGATGCTCCTGTCTCCCAGCGTTCTCTGGGGTGCACAGTTCAGTGCTGTGAGGTGTTTGCTCTAGGGCTGGCATTCAGTGACTGCTTTGTTCCTCATCTGCTATTGCTTTAGACCTGCTTATCACAGCTGCAAGAGATGCTGCACAACACAGTGCTGTGGGGGATTGGGATGATCCTTAAATGCTCTGGATTCCCCATGCTGTTTTGCCAGGTATTGCCACCCTCCCCCTCAATTACACTCCAAAGGGCAAAGGATATATAGGCAGGTCCTTTACTCCCTTTGTGCTCTGGGAATAGCATTGTGCTGTGCTATAAAAACCTTCTCTTCTGGAACAGAGGCTAACAGAAGTGAAATAAAAAAAATTAAGTGAATGGCTGACCAGAGCACTTGTCATGATCTGTCACAGCTAAGAGCAGCTCTGTTGATATGTGAGTGAATTTAGAGGTGCTGAAGGATGCTTCAGTGATAACAGTAGAAAGTGAAGCAGTCTTCCTAGCTGGAGAGTAAGGACAGCACAGGCATTAGCAGCTCATTGTCCTTGATGCTCTGTGAGTACACTCAACTCTGACTTGCACCAGCTTTTTGAGAGCTTAAGGGAAATACAGCTGCTTCCCAAGCCCTCTGCTGAGGCCACCTGTGGTGTATTTTTAAGCAATATGCATCTATCCATTAAAGTGTTACACAGAACTTTCAGAGCCATTTTGTATAATTTAAAAAAAATAACTAAATGAGCCATGATTTGCACAGAACAGAACACAACACTTTTTATTCTGCTACCAGCTGCTGAGCTTCCCTGTCCTACTGCATGTACACAACTGTTTGTTTACTTCCCTCCACGGTGAGCATCTAACTTCTGCCTGCTTCCTACCCAGCAACTGGAGTGCTGCAGGTGACTGGGAGAATCAACCGCGACGCCCTCCCACTGCAGCTCCATCCTAACGTTTCCGTGATAGTCCGGGTGGAGGACAGTCCCAGTGGTGGCCATGCCAGTGAAATGGAGATCACAATCATTATTGATGATATCAATGACAACCCACCAGAATGTATTCCTTCTACCTTCAGGTATTGAGGCTCTTCATAGCCTTCCTACTGCCTTGTTGTCCCAGTCCGGTGTGCACAGTGCAGACTGGTCTAGGGCACATCAGTTAGGGTTCCCAGACCCACAGCTAGAGATTCAAACAGACATTTATCTTTAAAGATTACTGTTCACTGTGTCTGAGGACGCAAAACTCAATTTTCTGACATGTTCAAACCAGAAACTTGGACTAAAAATACCTGTGTACAGCAAGATGCTTTATTTACCTTTCTTTCAGATATCAAGACCCTTAGGATAGCAGAGCCATGTGTTAGAAAGTTGCTTTTCTGACCCATGCAGATACAGGCTCCTAGTTTCTTATTCTATGCTGAACTGAGGTGAATCATTTATGAGGGAAAGCTTGCCAGTCAGTTCTGGAGTTTTATTTTAAATTTCCTGATCTCTTCTAAATGTCTCCATCGTTTTCATATAATGCAACCTGCAAGGTCTTCAGAGCCCAGATCACCTCTTGCTACAGGTGTCCTCTGCATAGTAGCTTAGTCATGGACTTTGCTACTGCTATGAATGTTCTGAGAACTTTGTGATAATAGTTTAGTTTATATTTGCAGAAGAGGACATAACATTAATGCAGTTTTTCAGATGAAGTGTGTCACAGAAAGACTGAAGTCAGAATTGTCCATCTGAAGTGTTTGATGGACTTGGGGGGTTGGACTCAATGATCTCTTGATGTCCCTTCCAACCCCTACAATTCTGTGATGTGCCAGGACTCTAATCTTTCCCATTGCACTGCACATTGCATAGTGCTGTTCCTCAGGTGCACTTAGAGTAGTTTGACAGCCCCGCAGATAAAAATCCAGCATCTCAGGCCAGGAACCTATACAACGAGGAATTCCCAGTTAGTGGTTCTCTGTTTTAAAGGCTTGCACACTATCTAAGAGAAATGATCTGGACAGGTTGGAGAGTTGGGGAGGGAGAAATTGAATGAAATCTAACAAGGGCAAGTGTAGAGTCTTGAGTCTGAGGAAGAACAACACAGGTACCGGCATAGGCTGGGGACAGATCTGTTGGAGAGCAGCATAGGAAAAAGGGACCTGGGGGTAGTGGTGGACAGCAGGATGACCATGAGCCAGCAATGTACCCTTGTGGTCAAGGTGGTCAGCGGCATCCGGGGGTGTATGAGAAGGGGTATGGTTAGTAGGTAGAGAGGGGTTCTCCTCCCCTTCTACACTGCCCACGTGAGGCTGTAACTGGAATATTGTATCCAATTCTGGGCCCCCTTTCTCCCCATTTCAAGAAGGACAGGGAACTACTTGAAAGAGTCCAGCACAGACCCACTAAGATGATTAAGGGATGATTAATTCCTTATGAGGACAGGCTGAGGGAGTCGGGTCTCCTTAGCCTGGAGAAGAGGAGACTGAGAGGTGACCTCATCAATGTCCATAAATATGTAAAAGGTGAGCATCAAGAGGATGGAGCCAGGCTCTTCTCAGTGATGTCCAATGATAGCACAAGGGGCAATGGGTGCAAACCGGAGCATAGGAAGCTCCAAGTGAATGTAAGGAGGAACGTTTTCACTGTGAGGGTGACGGAACACTGGAACAGACTGCCCAGAGAGGCTGTGGAATCTCCTTCTCTGGAGGCATTCAAAATCCACCTGGCCATGTTCCTGTGTGACCCAATCTAGGTGATCCCCCTGTTAGGGGGGTTAGACTAGGTATCTTTCAAGGTCACTTCCAACCCCTAACATTCTGTGATTCTGTGAAATGTCTTGCATTTAAATGACATCCTTTTACATACTGGCAGGAAGAGAATCCGATTCTTCAGAGTGCTGCTTAGTTACAACATCCATGACAATAATGCAACAGTCCCTTTGTTATCTAGTGACCTTAAATTTTGATCTGAAGGAGCAAAAAACTTCGGGGAGAAATGTGATCAAATAAAGAACTAGTCTTACTGGGATTGTACAAGGGAACACAATCAGTATTTCAGTCGGTTCATTTTTCTGTATTTAATTCTCTTGATTAAAAAAAATATAAATTGACACTTTCCACCCCCAGTTAAATCAAATCCATCACAGGGAGCTTCACTGGGAACAGTAGGGTCAGAAATGTTAGTTTCACAAAATAGCAGAACGGTCCAGCTGTTAGTTAAGGAGGAAAGACCAAGCTTCTCATCAGAAGAACATTACAACACACTGACAAACTGAGTATTGTAAAGATGTTTTAAAATGCTAATTATTAATTAAACTAACATTAAGATTCATTGGCAACTTCTAAAGTTTAGTTGAGTTTCACGCTTATGGTTTGCACCTGGCTAAATGTTTATATCCTACCTATTGTGTAGGGCTGTTGTCTACCACAACATATGGATCAAATTCTGGGTTGTTTTGTCAACTGTTGCCTATTTAGATCTAGGGTTTCACTTAGAAAATAAATACAAGTCAATGAGTTCAAGAGGAGAAATCTAGGTAGATCTGATGGGAAATGCATTTGTTTTAAACAGAAGAGAGGCAAATGAAAATATGACTGCTGGGACATTTCTTATCGACCTTAGAAATTACTGTAAAGATATTGATGTTGATCCATCAAACAGTCGATTTAACTTCACTGGATTATCTGGTTTTGGAAGCAATAATTTTGCTCTGGAGTCTACTGGATCTGGAAGACTTGTGGTGAGTCATTTGTGGCTTTACGTTAGATTGTCTAACGAAATGAAATATTATAAGTTCTTTGAATTCATTGTCTTTAGAAAAAAGAATTACTGTAATTCATGGCACAGTGGGTATGACGTAGAGAACGACTGTTTTGACTGGCTGTGAAGTACATATCCTTTGATAAGATGCTTTCTATGGATTCTACAGAATTTGGTGAACAGAGAACTGTTTTCTCCAGTTTTAAATAAATGTGCTACATACGATTGGAAAAAGAATCCTTTTTTAGGGAGTGTGAAGAACCAACCTTGATACAGATTAACAGTGAAAATTGGTGCCATTTCATACCCATTTACTCATGCCAGGCTGTGGAAGATCCTTCCTATTTAGCATGAAGAATTGGAATACTTGAGAAATCCCACATTCAGTAACTACTTCCCAGCTTCATTGGTCAGAGTTGTAAAACCAGTTTGAGTGGTAAATTTTCACAGAAGTATGGTGGGATTTACACTTGTGTTATTCTTCATGTCAAAATATGGGTTCCTTATGCTGATAGCTGCTGGCATCTTTGCATTGGACAGAACCCCCAACAGTTGCTGGACGTGTACAATGTTGGTGTTTTCATTGCTTTAAGAAGAACTGTAGGCAAATACAGAAAATGGGAAACATAACAAAAATTAGGCATCATTCTGTCTAAAAGACAAGGGTGCTACAGGAGCAGTAAAATTATTTTGTATGGCTTTCATTTTTGATCTGAGGTGTACGTGTCAATGAGCACTGCCCGTAGCTGCTTCATCCACCAACATAAAAACATTTTCATTGCTGCACAGGATAGAATTGTTGTCAGCCCTTGGATTGCCATGTATGACTTATGTAAAAAGCTATCTGAAGTGTCACATCCCTGCAGGAATTTTCCTGTAGAGAAATAGTGGGTGCCTGCCCTTTAGTCCTGCCCCAGTGTTTATGAGGCTACTTCAGAAAGATCAAGATCTCTGCCTCCATTTGTGGCTCATCTTATGTGAGCCACCATTTAGTAACAACTTGGCTCCTGGCTGAACCTTGTGCCTGAACCTGATACCTTTAATACATGTCTCCAGGCGTGAGCTCCAGGAGTAACTATTACTGTTCAGCAATAGCAGACTCTTGTTGAGCCAACAAAGGGCACAGCAAAAAGCCAGCTCATTATATACTCTTTGAATTATCCAGGTGAAAGGCCAGGCCCTTAAGATCCACATGATAAAACTTCCTACACTTAAAGGGAAGATATTTTGTTGACAGAAGGAAGGAGTTTTGAATTGCCAAGAGACACCAGAGTGTGACCATGCAGAAAAAGCCTGGAATTCAATCCTGTCATTGATTACTAGCCTATATTACTCCTACAGGGCAATTCTATATATCCAAGGGGGAGATCACACTTACAGAATGCTGAAAAAAGTAATTGCCATCATGTATATTGTGACTTTATGTAAGGAAGTATAAATAAGATTGTGTTTCTTTTCAATTTAGATGACTGGAAGTATTGATTTAGAAAACCCAGCTAGAGTTGAAGTTTATTCTTTGACTGTCAGGGTGCAAGATATTGCCTGGCCTAACTACTCAAGCAAGTATCCCTTTTACACTTCTTTTGATATTTTCCTGTGCTGTAACAGCACGGAGAGGAGAATACCATATGTATTTTGAATTTATGCATGAGAAAATTTCACAGCCATACTTAACTATGATTTAATCTTCTGTTATATTTCCAGATATCATCTACATTTACATCAGGATAAAGCCAGTGAATGAATTTTTCCCAGTCTTCAGTAATCCATCATATGAATTTAATGTTTCAGAAATTGCTAAAGGTACAGTAAGTAGCACCTACATGATAGAAACAATACTGTCACATTGATTAGTACCTTTTCCCTCCAAATTGATTTTCATATATTTGAATGAGGAGAAAAGCTCAAAGTTCCAGTTCAACCAGGGTCTCACTGTACAACCACATACTACCCTTAAATAGACAAAACTGGCAACAACTCCAGTTGTACAGATGGAAGCTGAGACACAGACAAATTCAGCAATTGCACAAGAATTCTGTGTCAGAGCCAGAAACTGAACTCAGATGTCTTGTTTTACACCATCTTTCTGCTCTTGCTAAATTAGCCATTTGGAGGGACTGTGATGGTACAAAGAAATCTCTATAGACTGAAACAGACAAGTGAGGAATCCCTTGGCCCAGGCATGGTACAGGATGGCCACTCTCTGTCCCCTCAGACCAAACTCACCCTGGGTGCAATGGGTACCCTGGGGCAGGATGTGAGTGCTCAAATCCAGAGGCTTCACTCGGCCAGATGACAGCTAGAACAGCTCCTGGTGCCCAGAACCAGGGTGCTTCCCATTCCTACAACAGTCCAGCACCAGTGGCTACAAACTGAATCTGATGAAACTGTTCACATGCATGACTCCCACCTCAGCACAGTTCCTGTCCCCTGGTGAGTCCTGTGTCTCATGAGCTGGCAGAGTAGTGCCACAGGATCGTACCTCCTTGGTAATCCTCCTGTGTCAGGTGCAACTGGCAGCCTGCTCTGTGCTGTGCTGCGTGGGGGACAGAGGAGTTGGCACAGGAATGGCATCTTCTCCAGCTTTGGTCTCTCCCTCACATGACCCAGTGTAACAAACACAGGCCTTCTGTCCCAGCACCTCACTTATGGGCTTTATTCTGTTGGCTGAGAAAAAATTGAGAGGTTGGTTAGATACATGCTGGACAAATTTTGACCTGCATTCTGGACATCCTAGGGCCATAGAAAAATTGAAGGTGTAAGGGACCTCTGGGTGTCTCAGGTCCTACTCTTGATCAAGGTGAAGCTAGTTTCACAGCTAGATCAGGTTTCTTGGGCCTCATCCAGTTGAATTTAGAAATTTTTCAAGGATGGATACTCCACATCCTCACCTAGCCCCTCTTCCAGCTGAGCAAGCTTCATTCCAGGTCTGGACTGACTTCTATTGAGTTGACATTAACGGGGTGCTTGCTATCACCATACAAAACAGGAGCTAGTGGTTTGCAGTGAGGCTGGAGTTCACAGGGTCAGGAAAGAAAAAAATAGCCAACCTGTTATTTACATCCTCTTCTGCCTAGCTCTGTGACTGTGTACTATTCATCATGTGTATGCCCAGGTCATGTGGATGCATTTAGCTTTGAACTGGTGTCTGCAGAGATGGGCACGCACAGCCCCATCCTCATTCTCACAGTTTACAGCCTGGACATTTGTAGTTTGCTTCATAAATACTTGGCACAAAGGTAATTCAAATGGCTTTTCAAAGACCTCAGAAAGAACATAATAAATTGCTTTTCAAGGCAAAGAGCCCTGTTACTCCAACCAAGCCAGCACCTGGGCTGCCATAAGGTGGGAGTTTGTGCATGTCGGTGCAGGGCTTGGAGTGGCCCTTGCTGCCAAAGCGCTACTGTTGTGGCTCTCCACGGACTCCTTGTGTTTTGGTACTTGTTGTTGGCAGGCAAGTCCATGCACAGGGCAGCCATAGCTCAGCACAGTGAACTAGTATTTCTCAATTCTAAACCAAATCTTTAGTTCAGGTTCATCAAGTTTTGGTTGGAATAAATACTCTGTACTTATTTTTCCTTAAAGTGTTAATGAAATACGTATTTCCTGTCTCTCAGTTGGATCCAGCATTGGAAGAGTGAATGCCAGAGACAAGGATTGGCCACCCAGTGTTATCGCTTATTCCATTGTAGCTGGGGGAGGCACCAGGGATTATACGAATATATTCTGGATCAGCCCAACCAAAGGAGATGTGAAGATTTTAGCTAGATTAGACTATGAAACAACTCAGAAACATGTTCTTATAGTAGAGGCCTCAGACCAAGAGAAAACTGCAACAGCATCTGTGAGTAAATCCACTCTACTTTTTCTCCTTTATCTACACTTTACACTCTTCCTCCTGACAAGAATGGAAAGACATTAGGCAAAGCATTTTAGTCTGTAAAAGGCAAGTTCACCCCTGCACAGAGCTGTGTATTATTCAGAATAAAGAGGTGGTGCTCAGTCAGGATTGCTTTATTTCTTACAAAAAGGTTTAAAGTAATATATTTACATTTTTAACTGTGTGGGTTTTGTTTCTCAGTCTTTTTTATTGTTTTTTTTGTTTTATCTGGGCAGTGAAATTGTTTTCTGTGCCCTAAGCAATTTAACATATGGCTACATATGTACCAGGAAATAGAAAAAGGAAAGGGTCTTGAGGCCAGGTAGCACATCCTAATTTTTGCCATGCTTAGTGCCAAGTCCTTTCTGGACTTTGTGCCATGCCCTTTGCTCCATAAGCATCCTTTTAATTTTGTATGAGACTTTTTTGCTGTAAAATGCCCAAAGTAATATGAGAATCATGTTGCAGCCCCTCAGAGTTGTGTTTTCACGGAGTGGGACAGAGGGCATGTGCTGCATACCTTGGAGATGGGATGAGAGCATGGGCATCCTCTTGGGATAATGCGAGAAGGCCCACCCAGTACAGCTGTGCCCCCATGGCCTACTGGGGGTGGACCACTACATATGCCTTCCCCAACTGTGATCTACTTTTGTTCCTAATGGTGCTCACCGGCCTTAGCCAAGAACACACAGGGACCATGCTAACATTAAATGGTAGCATTGTGCTCAAGTTTGCGGCACATTCCCATTTTATTCAGAAGAAAAGACATGGATGGTATATCCACAAAGGTATTTTAAAATCTCTTCTCTCTAAGAATCCTGTTGTCCTTCACATACAGACTCCTTTTCACTCCTTTTCATGCCTTCTCCCTCATGACAGCCTTACATTTGATTTTTGCACGTCTGTTGGGGGGAATACAGGTACTAGGCCTGATTTCTATTCCAGCTGAGCACCATCCATGAGGATGCTAAATGGGAAGTACTTAATCTCTTTATCACCTATTATATTTCAAGGTGATGATTAAAGAAAAATTAGCATCAGGTTCTTTTAATGATGACAAGTTTATCTGTTGCCTGTTAAAGACCAACAGACATTAGAGGAAAGAGCTTTGAGGAAGGAAATCTTTTTCTCTCAGCCAGCTAGCCCCAGCTGACTTTAAGTACATCTGGCACAACCTGCGGTGTTCCCAGCCATGCACAAACCCATTACCAGCATTTCTCTCTCACTGGGAACAGTCAGTCTATAAGGAGTCTTCCTTCTTTCCATGGATCATGCTCTGAATTACTATTAAATATGCTAAGAAGCCTAACTAAAAACTGTGAAGCAATTTGAGAGGTTTGAAAAGAATTTTAATGAATACCTGGTACTATTATTATTTCTCATTCTTAGTATGACACACTTCAAGTAGTTCAAATAGTCAAACACTTTGGCTTGAAACCACCATGGCTTTGGGAGATGATTTGAGTTCAAGAACTTGTTCCCAGAAAAGTGCTGATCACAACAAGATGCAAAGGTCAAAAGATCACAGACATTATCTGGTAGAAACCAGATTGGAAGGGTTTGCTCTTCCACTGCTGTTGATGACAAGAGCAAAATGGGCAAAGTAAAACAGTTTCTGAAGCTAATAAAGTTCTGCTTCAGCACAGTGGAGGAGCTTCAGCTTGCTATTGCTGTTTTCTTTCAGGTAACTGTCAATGTTTTGGAAGTAAATGATGAAGAACCAGTTTGTTCACCCAATTTCTATTCATTTCAAATCCCAGTGAGCACAGCTGTTGGGACCAATATTAATGGCTTCAGGATTCAATGTCAGGACCGTGATTCTGATCCCAGGTCTTTCCGTTACTTCATTAATGAAGGTACTGTGTCACTGTGTGTGAGCTGGGAGCAGGGCAAAAATTAATGAATGCTGATGGTTTGCTTTCATTTGTAGAAAAAAAGTACAGTTTATGCACTACTTGTCATGGAGAACTAATTGTGATCCACAAGTTTCACACACCATTACTGTGCTGCTTACCAAAAGAGATGCCTCTTCACAAGTTGGCTACTGGTGTTCCCACCTAGAACTATTCCCTTGCAAGACTGGATTGCCTACCACATTAATTAATTGGCAATTAATTTTATAATTGGCAAGGACTTCAGAAGAATGAGCTGAAATGATTTGCAGGGTCAGATTTCACTTCCAATTACAGTGGAGTAAATCTTGAGAAATGATGGTGGGTTCTGTTACTCTGTTACATACTTCACCTATAGATGCTGGTACACTGTTCAAAGCAACTGACCAAGCCCACACACCCTAGCATTAAATACTCACTTTAAGAGCATGTGCTTGAACCTAGGAATCAACTGCATCCACTAGGAGAACTGGTGCAGTACAGGATGACATTCAGCTTCACAAAGAAGGGAACACACTCTCTAGGGCAATTTCTTTTACGTTGCTAAGGTGACTGATGAGAAGCAGGGAGCAGATTGTGCAGGTGCCAGTAAAAAGCTGTGAGCATGAAAAGAGACAACCTCTGTCCTGTTCCAACCCCTTAATGCTGCATTGGAGCTCTGCAGCCGTGGTATTTACACACGAGCCCATATGAAGGCTGTGTTAGTAAATTGGGCCTGACCACAGATCCAGTATTGGCTCGCACAGCTAAAGCCTTAAGTTTGGTTTCTGGTGTGATTTTAGTCTGTGCCAAGCAGTACATACCCAAAGAGGTCCTGGGCCTTAATGAGGGACCCAGAAACTTGCCTAGCGAGTGCTCTGTATGGGCTGACCAGGATGAAAGCTCAGGGGTTTTGGCTGTACAGACGTGAGCTGTGCCACGTAGTTGGTCCCTGAGCCACAGAGCAACCCATGGCGCATTTGTGTTGTATGATAGACATGACCTTCAAAGTCACTTCAACTCTGGAGCTCTGTAGGGCAAGAAGAGAAAAACTAAAGCACGTTTAGTGACTTTTCATGGCTCTAATCTCTCCTATGTGTGATTTGCTCAGAGCCTAAAAGCTGGAGGTTGTCTGTCTGCAATCCAGGCCACTAATCTCCAGTTGCAGTGACAGAGAATGGGGGGCTGAAGGACCAGGATCACTGAATTCTCCTCTCTGCCCCCACAGTGCAGATGAGGCCCTGGAGGCAATAAATATCTTCTGAATCATTAGCTCTTTTCTGGGTAACCTGTTCAAAGGCCTTTGTCTCTGGGCAGAGGAACAAGCCACGGAGAGGGGCTGGAGGGGGTCTCCAAAGACACTGGTTGTGTCCATGTAGCCTAGGCACCACTCCAGAAACACCTCAGCAGTGGGAAGAGGCCAGCAATAGTACAGGGTCCTTGCCCTGGCTGGGTGCTGCTGCTTCTGGGTGCTCTCTAGGATGTAAGGACAGGTCATGTGGGTGACATCCCTGAAATGTTTCCACAGCGTCCTCTCACCTGTGTCCCCACAGAGGGAGGGACACTTATTCCATATTTTAACACTTTTATAACTATATTGTTCCATCTGATTTTATACAATATCAGGAAGATCAAGGAGCTGTTCTTATCGACATCTCACTGCAGAGGTATGTAGTGATCCATAACAAGTTGCCACCAGAAATGGATCTTTTTGCTTGTTACAGCCACTTACTTTACTGTGAGATTGCTTTTCTCTTTTGTTTCTTTTTTCCATTGGTTGGGTTTTTTTTGCTACTGCTCCCAGGCAACGTGAACAATCATTTCACCTTTTCACCAAGTGCTGGCGCCAATGTATCTCGGCTCATTCTTGCATCAAGGTTCAACTATGAGAACGGACTTGACACAAGCTGGATTTATAGACTGCGCGTCTATGTAACAGACGACAATTTGTTATCTGCCAGGGACAAAACTACACACCTGATTAAAACTGGGACAGTGACTTTAAGCATCACAGTTATCCCCAACCCAACTACTGTTACTGCCACAACGGTAAGTTCACTGAAATGTATGTTCACTTCTCTGGTTCTTTCATGAGCTGCTCTCCATGAGAGCGAAGAAAACAGGGGAGATGTATGCAAAAGGAAAACAAAAACCTACAGGGGGTCCAGTCCTGGAAAGTGCTGAGCCCTGTGCTCTTCCAGCAAAGTCAAAGGTGGCTGATGTGCTCAGCATCATGAAGGATTGGTCCAGGTAGAGAGTCATGACATATGTTTTGTATTTTAGTTTCTAAAACAAAAAGGGCAACTAGCCAAAGTACTGGGCATGCTTCCATTACCACGTAACTGGAAAGTTAAAGATTTTGGCAGCGTTTTTAATAAGGAAAGAGCAGGGGATAACCTTTGTTTGGAACCTTAAAATTACCTCATGCATTTTGCTCTACCTCTTTTTTGTTGTTGTTGTTCATAAATATTCACTCTGCCAGCGGCCTTGCACTTGAATGTGTTTCTTTAGTGGTGGGACACATTAATCTGTGGCTACCAAAGTTGAAATAAGCAACAACAACTTCAACAGCAACAAGAAATCCTCACCACTTGGAAGGGGCTTTTTTCCATCCCTGTTGTCATCCTCATGTAAAACCCTGAGCTGCCTGTCAGGAATTGAAGTGGTTGGGCATAATCTCATCAGGACACTGAGGTTTCAGACAGGCAAAGCCAGAGGGATGCAGCAGGTCTTTCCTGAGCTCCCTGTCCTCCTGGTGGTCCACAGCCTGCAGAGGCTTTGGTAGCTGGCACGGGATCTGGCCTTGCAGAACCTGTGGTGCTGTGGCCTGTGTCCCAGCAATACAGCCTACACTGCTCAGCCACCCTAGGCAAGCTGTGGCTCACCAGTTTCATTCTGGAGCTGATTTGCATCAGACGTGAGGAGAGTTTTTGTCCTGCCTGCAGAAGCAGCACAGTTCTGTCCCCATCCTTCTGCTGGTCGCTGCCTTCATCCCTTGCTGCACCATCTCTCTGACAGCCAGTGTCCATCCATTTTCTACCTGCCTGCAGATGGCATCACCCTTTTCTCCCTTGCATGCAGGAATGAACGTATGAGGATGCTGGTGAAGGGGTGAAAGAACTATTCACTCTAAATTGATCCAGACCTGCTGGGGGCTACTGGTAACTGAGACAGAACCAGGAGATCTGGCAAACAGCAAATTCAAATCTGGACATTTTACTATGAAATGTTTAAATCTAAACTTGCAGACTGCTTAATAACCCTGTTATTATCTAATTCTCTGTTGGGAATGTATAAATGGTTTTCTCACAGACTTTTCCTCCCCTTACTTGATGTGGAAATGAAAAGTTAAGCTGAATAAAAAACTTATTCTGTATTTCTTTCCCAGGCTTTACCACAAATACAGTCTAGACCACATACCACAGCATTAAATCTGCCTCCCCAGAGATATCAGCCTTCTACTTTCAGTATATTTTTGAGAAAAGCACTTCTATTACAGCAACTTCTCCCATCACTACTTGTTACACGTGTTCAGGGCCGCAATGTGGTGACAGTCCCAGTGAGGATGAAGTGGTGGTGGTAATAATAAGAACAATAATAGTAATAATAATAGTTGTAGTAGTAGCAATAATAATCTTGAGATAATCTGAGAGTGTCTTTAAGGAATGAATGGACCTTTTTTGTGCAAGGCTAAATAAGTTATTTTAAAGGTCTCCTTTGTCCTGGTTCTGACCAGGCCAGAGGTAACCTCCCCAAACAGTCAGCACAGGCAATCTGAGTTATCCTGGGCTAACACTGGAGTTCCCCATTTTTACTGGGGGTGTGATGTCAGGTGGTTTGGAAAACAGCCCAGGCTAACTCAGCTCGCCTGTGCTGGCTGCTTGGGGAGGTTACCTCTGGCCTGGCCAGAACCAGGACACCTTAAATAGGAAAGAAATAGCTACCCTACTAAATTTCATACACAATGTGTTTACAAATGTCTTACAGAAAATTAAATAAAAACTTCAGTAAACTATCAAAACTAATAGTATCACACTAGATAATGATCCAAATAGAGCAAATGAGTAATTTCTAATCTGTGCGAGGATAGTTGCATGATGGGACCTTAATGAATGAGTTGCTAGCACCAAGTGCCTGCCAGTTCAGAGCTGTATCTCCTGGCACGCAGGAAGATGTGGGAGATTGCAAATGTTCAGGAAGTGTGGTTTTCCCTTCTGGAACAAGACACAGGGAAAAAAAAAAGTTTAATTTCATTTTATACAATAACCCAATTCCTCAGTGTTCAATTCCTCTTATGAAGGGGGCCAAAGGATCACTGCAGTGAAGGTGACCTAATTCCAATTTTGCCTTAGGTAACAAGAAACCATTATCTCCGTAGTATTCCCTGAACTTGCTCACCCTCCTACAGTGTGCTCACAGCTTCTCAGTCAACCTGAGGCTTTTAAACCCCACCATGGCATGCTTGTTTTAATGTAAGACATTGAAACATTATCTGGAAACTGCTTTTTGTGTCATGAGTGGGTTCCATTTCACCTGCCTTTGGTTGCCCCAGGAGCTCAGTGGTCCATCTCAGTCATCTGAGCTGCCTCAGCAGTAAACGGGCAGGTACTGTGGGATGAATCAGTCTCCTGCAGATACTATCTCCTTCTGCCCACCATCCGCAGCACCCTGGGGCAAGCTCGGGCCAGCTGCTTCAGTGCAGAAGTTCAGCCAGATGAAAAGTGACGTGTGTGTCAGTAGCTTTGGAAGTATGCAGCCTTGAGGAACTGTTCTTATCTTGTTTTAAAAGCCTGGCTTCACTGTTGTGACAAAAAGGGAAAACCTCTACTCTGAATCGGCGTGGTACGTGCCGTTCGTCATCACCCTTGGCAGTTTGCTGCTCCTTGGACTGCTGGCGTACCTGGGCTTCCTGCTGGCGACGTGGGTCCGCACCCGCTGCCCTCCGGCAGGCAAAGCAGATGTCACGTCTCCGTGAGTCCTCCCACACATCAGGCAGGGGAAGTGGCAGCCACACCTGGCAATGACAGAGAGAGCTCAGGCCTTTCGGCTGCAATGAAATCCATGCTTTGCAGGCTTTACTGCAGTATGCCCTTCGCTGCAGTGAATGCTGTCACTGGCTGCAGTGGTATTCGGTGTTGATGATATGAAATCAAGGCAAAACGTCCATGGAATTTTATTGCATGGATTTATTAACAGTTTAGCAAATGCATTAGCTGAAGGTAACAGTGGAATCAACAGTTGTAACCTCCAAAGGCAGCTACGCTCATGAGGTGCAGTCAGAGTCTGTCCTTCACTGTGCTCACCAAAAATACAAATGGTTTTGCTTTGCATTTGGCTCACACCCCAGGGGAGCTCCCATCCAGGTAGTTAATGAATGACCATTTCTCTCTCTCAGCTATGGGTCCCAGAGTCCTTTCCTCAGTGCTCATGCCAAGTTCTTTTTTCTGGCATAACTGCTGCAGATTTCCTGGAGTTTTACCCAGGCCTGCTGCAAGGCTCTGGCCCATAAAGCATCACAGTACCTCTAAGTGCTTATGCTTGGCAAAAGCCACGGAAGCACCTGGGATCAACTGTGGTTCCTTGTGGGAAGCGGCACAGATTCCCCACTGGCTGAATTCTCAGCAGGCTGGAGCCAGAGTGCCTCTAAATTGACTTTTTACTTCACAAAACAAAGATAAGCGGCTCTTTAAGTGGACTGGGATTTAAAGAAAAAAAAAAAAAAGAGGATTTCTATAAGTATTCTCAAGATTTGGACTTAAATTCAGAAATTATAGTCAATTTAAAGAGGTAATGGATGACTGTGATTATAATTCAAATGGTGTGTGGAAGGAATTTAGGAATTTGTGATAAAAATGACAAATGAACAAATGAATCTAGCAGCATATAGCTTGGCTTTGTTATAATTTATTAATAGGGCAAGTGATTCATCAGGAGCCAGACTCTTCCATTAAAAAGCAATTTCTCTATTTTCAAAACATTTACATCCTTTCAAATATTTTAAAAGGTATTAGCTGAGCACATCATATCCAAAAAATTGACCTTCCTCCTGGGACGGAACAAGGTGAAAATGTTTTTGAAAAAAATATTTTCCCAGATTACATAAATCCATCATGCTCTATCATCAATAAGACTTAATTTCTTTAATATCATCCCTTCCTGGAAAGGTGCAAGAACAATGCCCAGGATTGTTTTCTTGTTTAAGAGTAGAGCATTAAATGATGCAGGCTTTCAGTGTAAGCAAAACCAGAAACCAAACAGATTGAGAAAATCCCAGAAGTCAAGGAAACACATTCTTCTTGCCAAATGAAAGGGAGCAAGGCATGTCATTTTTATGTAGGCAAAAGTATGACATTTAACTACACTCTTAATCTTTTTTCCATTGCAGGATAAATGCTCCAGGTATGTACCCCTTTTCTATATTTTAATACTCTGCAACAAGACCTTGTTTACAATTCAGTGTAAACTTTGTAAATCCATTTCTAGAGAAATAAATTTGACCCAGTACAAGAGTACTGAGATTAAATAACCCTGGCTGATTATAGGAGGCCTACCTAAGTGATTTAATGTCCCTTTTGGTCTTCACATTTATTAGTTACTAGGTAAAATCCAAATTCAGGGTAGCCTGGTATTCTGTCACGGATGCTAAAGAATTACTGTATTTTTCACATGCTGTTGAAAAATAATCCCATCCCTCTACAGCACCTTCAAGAGTTCTCTCCACTGTAAGTCCCTGTTCTTTGATCCCTTCATTTGCTGCCATGACACCATTACTTTGTGAAGATTTTAAAGTATCAGTGTTTTTAAAGATGTTTATTTAAGTTCACAGGCATATAAACTGCACATAAACCACCCCCTTTCCCCCTTTTTTAAGCAGTCTTGTTCCTTTTAGTCCCATTAGCTTTCTGCTAGCAAGGATTGCTCATATAGGCTCAGTAAGACCCTGATTTTATAAGTCCCTCTCCTCAATCAGTATCTCCCATCTTGAAAAAAACACATGACTAACAAAACCCAACAAAATGAGCTGTTCTCTTGGTTGCCCAGTTTGAGACATTTCAGCATTGGCTTGTTTCCAAAAAACGGAGGCTCAATGCTTTCTGAAAACTGGTTCCCAAATGCTGGGTGGTAAAGGCCAGGCAGAACAGGTTTCCCAGCAGTGCTCAGATTCAGACCCATCTGCAGCACTTCAGAGAACTGTATGCCTGGCCATAAAGCCCATTGGTGTCCAGGCATGCAGCTCTCCAAAGAAAGGCCATTAAACAAATTGGCAAGGAGTGAGCAAGAAGAAATCATAGCAACTAGTTGGGCATCATCCACAAATCCGTGCTGTCGAGATGCCCGTGGCACTGCTGCTGTATTTGTTTGCATGTGGGATGAGTTAATAGTGTGGTAAATTCACACAACCAAACTGTTCTTCAATCTGAATTTTACTTGACTGGATCTGCAGCACTTCCCTGTTTTGTCTCCAAGCCCATGTTTGAGTGCACAAGCTTTGTAACTACAAACATTCACGGCCAAAAAAAAAATCTACATTTGAAGTTCAAATATCCCACAGGTGAATTTCTATGTATCTTCATATTATTTAGAAAGGGAAATTTGTTTAATAAACCATTGTTATTTATTCATTACTGAAGGAATAAGACTTTTCAGGGCTAAACTTTTGATTAGCCATGGGCAGCTGTGGATTCTCACTCTGAAATACTATGAAGGGGTTCACTTTTCAAATAGTATGAGGGATCATTCTTTGAAAAGAAATAGGTTTCATGTGAGATGCCTCAGAAGTTGAGTACCAAGATGTTTATTTGTCTGAGGAAAATTTGGTTTTAGTGTCTATAGTCACTGTCAGAAAAATCTGGTTACAATGTGCATTTTCCTTTCTGCAGAAAAGAAGAAACCTAAGAAAGAAGTGGTTGTGGTAAGTACTGCAGGCCTTAAAATAAAGCCCAGTTTTGCCCAGTCCTGTCATGCAATTTGATCTGAGTAGGACCTTCCCTGTGAAAGGTGTCTTTTCCAAAGAGAACATTAAAGCGATAGGCAAAGGAAAAGGGAATGCAAAACACTTCAGTGCTCCAACCAGCTCTGCATTTGGAGGCACAACTGAGTGGGGAGGATGCTCACTTGTGCTGTGGCCCCTTTTCTTCCAAGTACCCAATTACCCTCCCTGTCTATCAGCCGTGACATGAGATGGCAAAGACGCCATTCCTGAGGCAGTGACAAGGAGACTTGTTGCAGAGGCAGGAGGACAAGTGCTTCACTGATGGCAATGTTACACTGCTGGGACACCGCTGACCTTTGCAGCTAACCCTGAGCCATCTGACTGCAACCACTGAGGTACCCAAGTGTACAAGCTGCAAAGACTGTGGTCTTGATGAGCTGTTTGCAACAAAATGGTTCAATTATTTCCACTGTACTAGATGTTTCTTTGCTCCTCCATCTTGGGGCTCCTTCCTTGCTCAGAGCCATAAGAGCATAAAGGCTTGCAAGGCACTTTAATTAGAGTATACTCTCTCCCCTGGTTCTTCAGAGAGCTGATTCCCAGGCCTCGTCTGGGTGGAGGTGACCCTCCTGTGGTTACACACATGGAGGCCTTTAGCAGTCAGATCTTATTAATTCTCCTTTGAACATCTAGTGGCAACACCCTATGCCACAAACAGCTTTTGTTGCCAGTTTTGATTAAACCCAGCCTACAGGAGTGCGGTATGCAGGTCATACAAATCCACCTCCATCCATGCAGGTCACTGTTTCCAAGTCACTGCTCCTCCTTCTTACTTAACTAATTCACAGGATTAATTTCACATTTTGTCTCTCTCCACAGACAATGACAAAGCTAAACACTGTCTTTGATGGAGAAGCCAGAGACCCAGGTAATAAAAAGAAATTAACAGTGGATATGAGTTTTTGGCTGGGAATAAACTGGATTAGTTGATTTAAATATGGTTCGACATTTGCTTTTCATATTCCAGGTTTGCTGTTTCCAAGGAGAATGGGAGCTGTATTTCACAGATAGTGAAAATCGAGACAGTGCCCTAGTAACATTTCTAATGGTAGAATATATGCCTGTTCTCTGAAAGCCCACATCCCAGGGCCAGATTATGCACCCCTTCTCTGATAAACCTGAATGTATGGAGCTGGTATAGGAAGGTGGGAGAGGTGGAGGAATTGGCTGCAAGCCTCCTGCTCTGGTGCTGTCATGGCTACATGGCTTCAGCCTTCCCGTGTCTGGGAAATGGCCAGAAGGTTAATGTAGCCGCAGATGTACTGACTTCAACTCTGAAGGCTTTCCCTGGATGCAGGGCAAGTGGGTGAGGTAATTGCTTCTGCACAAACCTCAGCCCTTGTAGCAACAGTGCTCTGCTGCTGTTTATCTAAAGCTTGAGGATCGCTGCTTGGGGAGGAAAAGGATGACCATTTGGCTTTAGACACAGTTGTGGTGGCATCAGTTACTGACTGTGTCACCACATTCCAGCTAAGCCAACTGAGCATATCTGATTAACCAACTGGGCAACTAGGAAAATAGAAATTAAGGCAAAATCTAGGAAACCCAGGGTGACCCAGGAGGTGTACTGCTTATCTCCCTCCCCAAGTTAACAGCCACTTTGCTCTGCAGCGGAGTTCATTACAGAAAAATGGATTTTTTTTCTAAGGGTTGATCCATGTTACCTCATTCCCCTAAGCTGCAGCACCTGCCTGAGCCCCCACCATGATTCTCGGCCTGGCATTAGGGCTCCCAGCTCTGCATCTAATGGTTGTGGACCCCAGCATGGAAGGGGGCACGGGGAAGAGGGGGGGCTGGTAAGATGTGACACAGTCAAAACAGGTCTTTAATAAGTAGATCCAAAAGTAGGTCTAAATATTATCCAGAAGAAGGCAGGGTTTATTTCAAGGCTTGGATTCATCTGACCAAATTTCCACCCAAGTGCCTGTACCTTGTGTTTCTTATTAGCTGGCTTGGAGCTGTAAAACGCTGTGAGCTAATAGGAAACACTAGGCATGGGGACTTCAGCAGAATTTGGGCAAACACATGAGACCCTACTGTGCAATTAACCCCATCCACAAGGCTGCTTGAGGCCAGTTTGGTCCAGGTCCAAGCCCACCTGCTATTTATAAAGAGATCTGGAGGGATGGGCTCCAACGTCCCGGCTTTTTCCCCTACGTAACTGCATTTGTAAAGTATTAAGCATGGCTGTTCCCTAAGCCGCTGCAGGAGCTGATTCCCAATGCTTTTTGCAGGACAGATGGTGGGTCCCTTTCTCAGCGAACCTGACCACACCAGGTGTAAGGACATCTGAGGCCATCCAAACTGCCCTCCAGAGCCACAGCATTTGTGTCATGCCTGACACAAACATTAAGCTGTAACACAGCTTTGCGATGTCAGCAGAGAAATGTGTGTTTCCCCACTCTTCCCCTCTCCCTACCAGGACCCTAGAGAATCATAGACTCATAGAATGGTCTGGGTTGGAAGGGACCCCAAGGATCATAGAGCTCCAACCCCCTTGCCACAGGCAGGGCCACCAACCTCTGGGCCTGGATCTATGCAAGGTTGCCCAGGGCCCCATCCAACCTGGCCTTGAACACTTCCAGGGACAGGGCATCCACTACTTCTCTGGGCAGCCTGTTCCAGCACCTCACCACTCTTTCTGTAAAAAACTTCCCCCTAATATCTAATCTAAACCTTCCTTAGAGGATCAAGCCTTGGCATTTTGGAAATGAGATTTAATAATTCCCAGGACAAGAACTGTTGAATGTGATTAGGAAGGATGGTCAGGAGCTGCTTTCTGATCTGGGCTGCTTTAACACACTTGCCTTGTAAGCAGTCAAAAAAACCCCAACATACAAAGAGAACCAGTTTCATCTTTAATTGCTCAATTTGTGTTAATGTGTCAGAAACCATTAATTCTGATACAAACCGTAACATGTAGCAACACATAGCCACCCTTTCTTTCCAGGCTTTAATGGTCCTTTGTTTGCCTCATATTAATAACGTTTAATTACAAGAAGTGCCACTATAGCTCCTGATTCCCCATCTGTTTAGCAGGAGGCAGTGATTTAGACTGCGAGGCAATCAACGCTGGATGTACGGCAATTTTTCCACCTCTCTCTAGGCAGTGAATGAACTGAAGGAGAAGATACCTGCTTTTAATGTACAAGTGGGAATTACCCATAAAATCTGAAGAGGGACAAAAATCTTTCTACCAAGGAAAGGTAGCCAGGCATGCTAAACAACCCAAATTTAAAAATATTTCATATACATGCAGGAAGCATGTACTTGCATAAACAGATTATGTCACTGTGCCTGGAGGAAACCATTTTGGGCAAATAGTAAGCAATGCATACAGCCAGAACTTGCAGGGGATCCCAGATCTCCAAACTTGGGGTCAGCCTAAACAACCTGACATGACCTGGAAGATTTATGTAGCGTATTGCATTCCTAGCAGGTTTTGCTACATCAAGTAGGTAACTCTGTCTGAAAAAAATAGGCACAGACATATGCAATGGCCTTTCTCAGCATGGTCAAAGGCAAAAGTCTTGGGAGAGTTAGTCGTAACAACTAAGGACTATGTAAGCACCTGTTTAGCCCTGGTAGCCATAATTTGGATAGAGGTATAGAATGAGAAGAATTTTTTGGAGTAGGCATATTTTTCGTATTTTGAGTATTCCTGTTCCCCAAAGTGCAGAGACAGTTTTTGTACTGATAGAACATCATTGCCCTTAAGCAGCTTCCAAGGTGCTGAGGTCCCATGCTGACTTGTGGAAATGAGGCTTTATCTCTTGGGGCTACCTCCCCAGCTCAGCTGATTTGCCATGTACTTCACATTTCCTGTTTCAGCCCCATCCTGAAGAGAACTGTCATGTCTCAATCTGCTAAAGCAAGGATGATTGTTGATTTTAATAGTCTTTTCTCCTTTGCAAGTCACTGGCAAGATGTATGAATTCAACACACGGTCAGGAGCCCGGAGATGGAAGAAGAGCTGCGAGACCCTTCAGCCAGCACCAGCCGCACCGGTAATGTCAAGTACCACAGACAACGGTGACCAAGGGACAGAGCGAGCAGGGGCACCAAGCAAAAAAGAGCTTTCAGAGAAGAAGAAAGAGCCAACAGCAGAGACAAAACCAGCCATCAAGCCCTAGCAGCACAGTCAAAAACACCATGGCCAAGATTACAAAAGCAGAAAGAGGACTCTGAGGACAAGGAGTTGTCCTCACCAGCCCCCCAAGGCAGATACTGACCCCCCCTCCCATTAAGCTAGCCTTAAAACAAGGTGCATGAGACTCCAGGGCACCACCCAGACAACCACTGATTCAAACAGGCAAAGAATTAACAGATGCTGATGGATAGGATTTTCTCTATATATTCTAAATGAAAAACATAAAGTGGCCACCACTGTTTAAACTGGACCCAATGGCAGGGCAAAGCCAGACTTACCTTTGACAAGTGCAGGTAAGAGTAGGAGAGAAGGGGAGGATGTGAAAGGGGGAGAAAAGGAAACAAGAGCAGAGTCATGGAAGGAAGCATCCACTGCCACTGGGCTATAGCCACTGGCAGTTTCCTCCAGGAAGACCTCTGTGCCCCCGAATGACACATCCACGTGCTCTGACTGCCTTCAGGGAGGGCAGTGTACACATGGACATGCTTTCTCAGTGGTGGGTGGGGTCTTTTGTCCCTGCTGAGCAGCACATCAGGGTTGAAGTTTGCTGGTAACTATTTTCTTTTCCTCAGCATTTTATTTCAGCTTGAAAGCAGTTTTGCAGTGGAGAAAATCCACAGCTTGTTGTGGTATCTCAGGCTCTCCTGTCAACTATTTCAGTTTATTTATCTTTTGTAACACTAGCAGCACTCAGTATCTTCACCTCTGATATTTCCTCTGGCATGTTCAATGTTTTACAGAATCAAGTGGGTCACACTCAAAAGAATAATGACAGTAAATGCATGGGCAAACCCTACAAGGTTGCACAAAATTATTTTAATCTGAAGGAAATTAATTATAACTGATGCCTTAATACTCAATGTCTTGGCTTCTTTTCTTTCCTGATTACAAAAAGGTTTTTTGGTGAGAAGGGACTGATATCTTCTCTGTGGAGAAGGACCTGGGGGTCCTGGTGGATGACAGGTTGGCCACGAGCCAGCAGTGTGCCCTGGTGGCTAAGAGAGCCAGTGGGATCCTGGAGTGCATCAAGAGGAGTGTGGCCAGCAGGTCGAAGGAGGTGATCCTCCCCCTCCACTCTGCCCTGGTCAGGCCCCACCTGGAGTACTGTGTCCAGTTCTGGGCTCCCTGGTATAAAAAAGACAGGGACCTTCTGGAGAGAGTCCAAAGAAGGGCTACGAAGATGATTAAGGGCTTGGAACATCTCCCCTATGAGGAAAGGCTGGATGAGCTGGGACTGTTCAGCCTGGAGAAAAGTAGACTAAGGGGGGACCTTATTAATGTCTATAAATATCTTAAGTATGGGATGCAGGGTGAAATGGCTGGCCCCTTTTCAGTGGTCTGTGGGGATAGGACAAGGGGCAATGGTTGCAAGTCAGAGCATAGGAAGTTCCACACCAACATGCAGAACTTTTTCACAGTGAGGGTGACAGAGCACTGGAATAGGCTGCCCAGGGAGGTGATGGAGTCTCCATCTCTGGAGACCCATCTGGACATCTCCCTGTGCAATATGAGCTAGGGAGCCTGCTTTGGCAGGGGGGTTGGACCCAATGATTGCTCGAGGTCCCTTCCAACCCCTACGATTCTGTGATATCAGGGGCAAAAGAAAATACTTGTTTTACATTCAGCAGGGACAGTCCATGACTCTATCTCATCTGTGACATACATTATTTTCTGTCATACAATGGGGGACTTGGATGGGGATGCGGAGGGTAATTTCACTGAGGATCCTACGCTTTACAAAACCACTTGTCATGGTGCCACAGCTCTTTGCAGTGCTCAGGGGAGTGGTTTGGCTCAGGAACAACTTCCCTTACAAACACCAAATGTCTTAATTGAAATGCCATTTCATTGCGCAATCAGAAACCCAGCGCTCAGGATGACAGAGAGAGGAAGGAGTGCCTTATCCTCAGAGCATGTCATCGGCTTACCCTCTCTGAGGTGGTTGTTTTAGCATTGTTTGACCCTCTAGCACCAAGGGCACTAGCTATACTGTCAAAGCTCCAACCCACCATTGTTTGCATTCCTTTGCTGTGAATACGACACATTAGATTTCTGTGCAGGTGGTTTTCCAGTGCCATAGAGAAGTTCTGCAGGGACTGGCAGTACTGCTCTATCTGATCTATCCCTCTTGACACCAAGCTACCCACAGACACACCTGACCCCTTATAAATGTTAAATCTTCGCTACCTAGAGAAGTTAACTGCATTCATTTCATGACAGGAAGACACACAGACTTTTGGATTTATTTTCCTGGCCACTTCTCTAGGGCAGCTGCTCTGCTTCCTCCATTCCTCTCATTCTACTTTTGTGATTAGGAGATAATTACATTTTTGTTAAGCGGAGGCAGAGACAGGCTGTAGCTTCAGCCAGAAAACCTGGAAAGAGATGGATGAAAATTCATCTTTCTTTACTACTTTTCCTGCTGCTGAACTACACAAACTCCTTTCCATCCTTCTCAAGAGAAAAAAGCCCAATACCACCGTAACACAGCATCACAGCATGCTCTGAGCTCCCATGTAAGCAAACACATTGCACTGCTGGTGCTGTAGTCTCCCACAGCTGGCCAACAGCTGGGTGAAAAGCAACTACCCTTGTAGTGATGTTCACATACTCTAATCTCTGAGCAACTGACAGGTCACAAAGAGGCACTGCAGGTTTAAGAGCTGCCAGATATAACAGCTAACACTGCCCAGGATGTCCAGGCTATTGAGGTGGACTTAGCTGATGCATCCAGCCTTTCAGGAGAGGTTCAGACAAGATAAGAGGCCTTGCAAGTCCATTGCAACTTGCTGCATGGAGAAACAAATAGTCTGACCCTACAGCACAGCTACACACTTTCTCACTCACCCTCCTGGTTCAGTGTGGGCAATACTGATCTTCAGCTCCAACTAATTCTTCATTCTGCTCTTCACTGTAAGACCTTACTTTGGCCATGCACAATACTACTTTCCTTGCTCAGGATCCACATGGAATAGCAAGACTTTATTGGAGCTTTTATGCAAAAGCAGTGCAGTTTTCCTGACAGTTACTCCTAGTACTGCTGACTTTCCTCTCTGCAAAGGGATCAAGAATGAACTTCTGTCTCACTGAGCCAAGGCCCAGCAGTTCATTTCTTTGGCCTGTCTTCAGTAGAGCAAAAGCGGAGAAGACAGAATTGGCTGACTTAGATGTACACTTGTATATTATAGAAAACAGTATGCAAAGATGCCTTGAATACTTTTAAAGGAAATATGCAGTGCTTCATATGACATAGTGTATGATACAATGCTGTGCCATGCAGCTTTAAACACTAGAAACCCCATGGAATTGTTAAACCACCCTTTGTGCTTTTTCTCATTCAGAAATGTCACTAAGAACAGAGATTCAGTGTTGGAAACTATTAAGGACAGGCTCTAGACATGAAGTACAGGCTCTAGACAATAAAAACATTTAATTATTGGAACAATTAGCTAAGACTATGAGGCTTTTCCATCATTTGAAGGCTTCAGAAGTCAAGAACAGCTGCTGTGTACTGTGGAGGGTCAGAGTGGATGATGGAAACAGCCTCTCTAGTCTTCAATAGCTCTGTTCAGTTGCTGTGCATATAGTTACAGGGTGTGAACTTTGTCATCCCCAGCCACCCTGCTTGGACAACCAGGTACCTTTCTTCCTCATCTAGCCTCAGCTTATTGGAGTCACCAGTTTCTGACCTCCAGCTGCTTGTACACACCACCCATTAATTCTATCCACAGTCTACAAAAATCAGTGAGTTCAGGTTTTGATTGCTATGTGTCCACCTGTTCCACATCTCTGATGTGCTTCAAGAACTTTGGATTAATGTTGCTCTGGAAGTTTCAAGAGCAATAAGGAAAGAGCACAGGTCACTTTTCCTGATAGGGTCTAGTTCCTCACTCAGTTTGTGTGTGATGTTACTAGGTGCTTGTCTCCAAAGTGACTGTATTTCTAACACATAAATGCTCTGCTTCCTCGTTGGTATTACAGATAGCACCTGCAATAAGATCAGAAGTCACAGCATGTGACTTTTTTATCAAAGAATGGGAAAGTGCTGGCACTGTATTTGTTCATGGTCTCCAGTAGACCTACACAGGAGAACAGTTTCAGCTGCAGAGATGGACAATTTCTGCCCAGGAGGCTATCACTTTATGGCTGCTCACTAGGAACAGATGGGGTTTGGACACCCTCAGACAAGGGTGTCAGGCAAAGGGAACCACCTTCTGTTTCCTGAGCAAAGACTCTAGCTGCTAGGTTATTTTATGAGACCCAGATTGCAACACCATCATGGAAATAACATTAACAGCAAGCAGCCACAATGGCATGTTGTGTGTGCCCCAGCTCATCTGATATCTCCAACGACAACAGGCCCCTTTGCAAGGCTCCAGCTGAAAGGCTCAGTGCCCACTGTGCTTCACCCACACATGCCTCGTCTGAGCTGGTCACTGCAAGCTCCCCTGCAGTCAATGGGGAGAAAGACACACTTCGGGGGTCACCGATTGCAAATCAGACAGCTGTCTAGAATAGACTAGATGAGGAGACATGCCCTAAAAGCAGCTCTCTGGCTCACTAGGTCAGATATCAATGTCTACACACCACACATAAAGGTAGGTCAACTAGCCTCAGCCCAGGTTTGTTCAGGTGAGGACAGGTCTGCACCATGGCACCAGTGGCTGAGGAAGCTGAAAGTCATCAGGAAGCTGAGCAGAGATCAGCTGGACTCTGTGGCTGTCTGCTCGGATCCCAGGGGAAGTGGGGCAGCACCCATACTTTGTTAGTGCTCTGAGTCCACAGGTCGTCTCTGGGACCTGCCTTTGGGGTCATTCTGCATCTGGAAGCATGTTATATGTATCTAAATCAAGTAGAAAAGCATGGGCCCAGCCAGAAGATTGAAGATGACAACTAGAACTTCAGCAAGTTCTTGCAGCAAGCTCCATATTACTGAGCAAAAGACACACTTGAAAACAAATTACATTAATAGATCTTACTCTGAATGTTTTTCAAGGGTGCCACCGCTCTGCAGCTCTCTGGAACCTAACTCCAGCTGTCACAGGTCAACAGGCCCCTAGGATTTGATTTTGACACAAGGTCCTTGCTTATCTTCCAGGGCTTGAAAAAAGCATTTGGTCAATGACTCAGGCAAAGCTTCATCTGGCCATGCAGATGTGTCTGATTTTCAATTCCTTCCTGCAGAAACTACCAGGGGCTATGCAGATAGGAACATCGGGGGCTATGCAGATAGGAACATCGGGGGCTATGTTTTCAGAGGACCTGCCTGGATTAGCCCCACTGGGCTCAGCGCAGCCTGCCCTGCCAAGTGTCTGTGCCCAAGACTGACAACTATTTTCCAGAGGGGCTGAGCATATCCCAGTGCAAGTGATCCTCAGGGAAGATCTGCAGACTGGTGCCCATCCATGTAGGCAGTAGAAGCTGGTGGGTCTGCAAGCTGCCGGATCTGCACACTTGGTAGAGTTTGGGCATGGCATCCGACAAGGGCCATGCTGGCTGCTGCCAGGACAGCACAACCACGTTTGGACACACAGGCCCCAGGGAAAGGAGATGCAGCAGCATCCCCTCTGCTGGCCTGGTCCCAGACATCTCTCCAGTCTGCTAACTACCAAAAGCCATGGCAAAGAAGGGGCTCCGCATCTGGTCAGTGAGTAGCCAGCTGAACTCTCACCGGGGACTCTGGACACTGCCGACAAAAGAGACAGCAGGTGATGCACTGCATTTTAGACAGAGAAACTGAGGCATGGGATTTCCCTACAGAACCAGGACTGCAGCGTGCCCGGACGTCTCGGGACGAGCCTTGCTCCCGCCAGCTCACATCGCTGCCAGCGGAGCCTCGGTGGCACCAGTACCGCCCCCGCCCCGGGCTCCCGCCCCGGGCTCCCGCCCCTGCCCCAGGGCCGTACCGGGAGCGGGGCCTGGCGCTGCGGTAGCTTCAGCGGAGCAACACTGACGCCCAGCGGCTCGGCCGGCCGGGGGGGGGGGGGGC
>VZTU01029189.1:239027-307259 GCA_013400835.1 Zapornia atra
AAGTTAAGAGAGCATGAACTTACCCATTTAGCAAAATAAAGTAGTGGCCATCCCCAGGGTGCCTCCAGCCAGAACTGTAATCACTCCACAAGCTCTTCTTGCATGGAAGATGTGCTGTCATTTCAGCTTTGCTAGCTCTAGGTCACAACTTGTAGTTGCAACTGAATGCTACCCCAAGGGACTTATCCTGAAGTGACTGGTCCTTCAGCCCTGCCCATTTTGGGGAACCAGCACTGACACATAGCAGGTAAAACTCTGCCACTCCAGACTGAAGGCCTCTCACACTTGCTGCAGATCCATCCAACTAATCGCACAGCACATCAGAGAATAGTTTTGTGGTTTCTGAAAAAGAGAGATCTTCCAAGTTTCCAGCAGTCCTGCTCTATCTCCAGCAAAGTTGAAAGCTCTGAAGTGCCTATATTTGCCACATAAAGACAGACAGTGAAGTTCAAAATTAAATTACTTCCTTGATGAAGAACTTTCAGGGCTTCAGGACAAGATGGGAATAGAGACCCTTTGGCTTCTTTGCTTTTGCAATGCATTTATCAGATTTATTTCTTGGTCTAGCTTCATCCTAGAGATGCTCTTCATGGAGCTGAATGCAAACCTCTCCGTCTCCTGTGCCTGCCAGTCCTTTCTCATTACTTTTGATGCACAGTCTCTGTGGAAACTAAAGCTAAAAATAATCACCCTCATCTCCTCCACTGGCACATACTGTTTTCTTCTGTAACCATAACTGCTTGATCTACCTGCATTCATGATCTTCTGGGAAGACACCCTACCAGTACCATGCCCATCTCTGTATGGGTCATCTCCAGGAGTACTGCTGGTGCTGCGCCCGAGGTCACTGCTTGTATGCTGTCGTGAAGGCACCTCACATGCCACATCACTACTGTGAACCTCTGATGTCCCCAGGTTCAGCTCTGAGCTTTTCCATCTTGGAGGACTGTATTGCTATTTTCCTGCTTTGGACTCACTATTAGAAGATTGTGCCCTTCTCTCTCCTCTTCTGCTTTTGATCAGGGATCTCTTCTTTGCCAGCCAGCTCAACAGACAGAATGAAACATTCAGTTGATTCACAGGTTCTTTCCAAGGTGTAAGCACAACTCATTCAAGGAGCACTAGAAGCATATTGGGTCAGCAAAGACCCTAAAGACCATGCTGGCCCCTTTGACCAAGGGAAAGGCTCTTGTGGCACAATGATCCATGAAGCCCACGAATAAGACTAACTCACTTTCAGTCTTAAGGCAGCATAACCTCCTGCTGGTTCAGATGAAGATGTTGCCTGGTTTTTCCCTGGCTAGCCAGTATTATGTCCTTTGCAATTCACCTAGTCTTTTGTTTCTTTGCTGACACTAAACTTTGCCACCCAAATGAACTGCTATAGCTGAAGATCTGAGTAACGTAAGAGTAAATAATTCCCTCCTCCAAGACCTTCTAGGTTACAGGCTCCTCACCAAGAAGGTGTGTGTCACTTCAGCCCATAGGACCAGGAATGATATAGAGTAAGTGTTCTCTGGTTGTTGTAGAGCAAGCAAATTGAAATGTGCATATGCAATCCCTGTATTACTGAGGCTGTTGTGGGAGCAGCAAAAACATTTTGTGCTGATAGAGCCAGAGTCAAAACAGAAAACAACTAAAATACTAAGAAACTTGAAGAAGAATACAGTCTAGCATCTCAAAAAAGTAACAATAAAGTACAGTATTTTCAATTCCAAGGGGAAAGAAAAGCTGCAGAAGCCAGAATCCAGTAGCAGGATTAACATGCACTGTGCAGCCATTCACCCTAGAGCAAAGGAGAGCTCCAAGGGAACCTGATCATATTAAGTGTAAAGCTAAAATTAGAGGCTCACAAAAGCAGATCAGGATGCAAAAATTAAAAATAGCTGCTGTATCTGCAGAAACTGGTGGGGAATTAGGTTTGAAGTCACCTGAGGAAGATGATTTAGAGGATGATCTGTCTAAGTGGGAAAAAGAAAGGCAAGCTGGGAACAGCAGCATGTAGGGCAACTGATAGGTTACCATCCCATGGCAGGGTGTGCAGCAGGTTAAACTGCTGCTGCTGTACATTAAGTGAGTTGGAGGGTTTGGGACAAGATAGCAGCTGATCTTGGGCCACAGAAAGCAAGCCCAGCTGTGGACTAGAGCATGGTTCTTTTAAAGACTACTTAGAACTGAATTGAAATTAAATGGGCAAATTGATTAGAGCTCATGCTAATGCCAGTGTTTACTCAGATGGTGAGTACAGGAGCAGTACACAGCCTCCTCCTTGGCTGCACTGAGTCAAATTTCTGAGCAGACAAGTAAGAAAACGCAACTGGCAGCACTAACTTTAAGCCACAAGCCAAGAAAAGACAGAGCATACTCAAATGTTGGCAAGATGTAATAGCAAGCACAAACTGTCCAGTGCTGATGGGACACAGGTACCTGCAGCCCTCCTGGCAGTGACAGCAATCAATCCAGCTCCTTGAACAGGGGATAGATATGAGAACTGGCTGCCCAAATACACCCTCACTATTGGCAATGAGTGCTAGTGAGCATCTGTAGGAGGGCAGTGCTACTAAAAGCACACCTGGATTCACTTGACATGCCAGAAGGGAAGGAAATTCCACATTTGAGTCAGAGGCTAAAATACAGCTCAATGGCTGCTGCTAGCAATTGCAGACTTGATCTTAACTGTGAAAGAAATGGTGTCCATTAGTATTTAAGGGGGGGATGCCCACCTGCTCTGTAACATTCTTCTGAGTAATTTCATTATTCAGTTTAATATTTAAATGTGACCAAGCAGCAAAAAATTACCTCTGACTTTGAGGCAACAACTTTGCTTCAGGCTCTACAGCAGATCTGCTAGGAACAAAACACATCCTAAATACTACTACAAGAATAAAAGAGAATGAGCAAGCCATGACTACACATCAGAGTAAGGCATCTGTGGAAGTATCAGGGATTATCTTTAGACAGTTCCCAAGGAGTTTACAGCAGGGTAGGCAGCCAAACCAGAATGGTACACCATGGTATGGCCCAGCTCAACACAGCTAAGGCCCTCAGCTTTATGGTCTGCTCAGTTCTAGGGGATAGGGGAAAAGAAAAAAATCTGTAGCTACCCTGTATGCTTGAGAACATGATGAACCCAGTCTTATGGCTCCTCACATCAAGGCACCGCTCATCCTCTTTCTTGCCTTCAGTGAGAGCTACACCCTGCTAGCAATCAGAGGTATGCAAGCAGAGACAGAGCCCGGATGAATTTGCTGCACCTCACAGAACGCTACTCAGCTCCAATACAGTGTAGGCTACTAGTACTGCTGGCATTTCAGAGCCCTGGCTCCAGCCTGCTTTTGAGATGAGTTTGCTCACTAGGGCAATAGCAGCCATAGTGATACAGATCCAAGTGATTCTATTCAGCACTGTCTGCAGGGGCTTCTGGAGATCTGCCATTCTCAGATTCCTCTTGGGTTTGAGCTCCTATGACTTTTCCTGCAGGTTGGCAGCAAAGGTCTCAGCCACAATGGACACCACACTAGCTCTCATGCTAGGGATTCTTCCCTCAGAGTTTACACACACAGTAAGTACATTTCTCAGCAGTTACACAAGTCTGACCCAAATCACTAGTTATAGCACCCTACACCACAAATCGCTTGGTCCCTTAAACACCTCCTAAGGCTGGAGTCCGTTGGTTTGTTCAGCCTAGAGAGGAGGCGGTCTAGGGGTGACCTCATGGTCTATAATTTCCTGACAAGGGGGAGCAAAGGGGCAGGTGATGATCTCCTCTCTTTGGCAGCCAGCAACAGAACCCAAGGTAATGGCATGAAGCTGCAACAGGGGAAGTTTAAGTTGGATGTTAGGAAGAGGTTCTTTACTGAGGGGGTGGTTGGGCACTGGAACAGGCTCCCCAGGGAAGTGGTCACAGCACCGAGCTTGGCTGAGTTCAAGAAGCATTCGGATGATTCACTCAGTTACATGCTCTGATTTGTCTGGCCCTCTGTGGAGCCAGGAGTTGGACCTGATGACCCTTCTGGGTCCCTTCCCACTCCAGATATTATATGATTCTATGATGGACTCTTCTCCACCAGAGTTCACTATTTCTATCCCATACTGACCCTTCAGCTTCACTTTCCTTCACTGCTGCCATCCAACCTTTCTTCCTCCTGTGGTTTCTGATCACAGTTGCTTTTTCTAATATCACACCATGCATCCTACTTCACTCACTAGAGCTGTGTAACTATAGCCTGCTACCAGAAGAATTCACATGGCACAAGAGTATTTTCATGAGCTTGATACACTGATGGCTACAAGAGAGGTTGCTGCCAGCTGGGAACACCTTACCTGCAGAGACCTGGCAGATTTCCAGACCCTTTGTTCCCTCAGCACAGAGGGATCAAGCACACTGCATCTCCTGATAGCAATGGTGATTCTTGTGCAGCCTACATAAAGCTGGTAAGTCAGAGAGGGTGGGTTATTTTACCTCATCCCTCTCGTGATTAAGACACCGAACATTTTGGTGCTGGCAGCAGGAATGTGATGTCAATTCAAAGACAAGGGCTGCTCAGCCCTTTGCGGGTGTCCAGGGCAGATGAGAGCAGCTGCTAGTTCCTGCCACACAATGCTTTCCATTTCATCTCGGCTGCAGGACTCCAGCAGCCAAAGCCAGTAGTACCCTGCATCAGTCCCTCCCCCCTGCAAAGGAACACAAGTCTTGTCCTAAAGAGCCAGAAGGGGATGTGTTTTGTTTTTCTTTTCCCCCTTTTAAAAGCATCAGTTGTGATGGGCCACACATTACACTGAGCCTAGGGCTGTGCAGAAACACACACATGCAACTTGGATTTCAGCAAAGCACAAGCACTTATCTGTTGATTTCTATTCTACCAGCTATAGTCCTGCCTGCCATATTTGGTCCCCCTGTCTTCTGAAGGAAAGCACCTGGGGGATAGGACACGCTCCTTTCATTTACTAAACACACAAGAATTCCAGGTCTATGGAAAACAGGCATGGCTAAGGGCACAGGAAATTTGAGTTTTCATTGAAACAATCAGTGTGCTAAGCCTTCCAACTTCATTTCAGTTTCAATTGCTGACTAGACCTTAGCCATCAATGAGCCATATACTGATCTAATCCATTCCTGCTCCCACGTATGCAAGAACACACACAACTGCCATTTGATAACTCAGCCAGATGACTCACAGCTATTTCTGACAAAGTCAGTTTGTCGTAGAACTGGAGCTTCAGCTGGCAGATAAGCACATACTAAGACAGGAGCATAGTTTTGTTAAAAATATTCTTAAAGGTTAATAAAAATTGTTTAGCCACATCATGTGCAACCTTAAATCCTGAGGAATTATGAGATTGAAAAGCTTAATCTACAACAGCACGGTTTTTACTTTGGTGATATGAAAATAGATTTTGGGATGAAATATATAAGTAAGTATGCACAATGATGTGAACAAGGAGCCTCTGGCTAAAAGACAAAAGCAGGTGGCAGAGGCAGTGGCCCATCAGGTATTAGGAAAAGAGTATTACGCAGAAAGGACCTTGATTCTGTCTCTTGCTCAAAGTGGTACTAGCTTTGATCACATAACAAATACGAATTTGCTTCTGGTCTAGATTCGAAATTTAAAGTTACTAATAGGATTGCCAAAGCATCTGAATATTGATCTTTGTGGTAACCTTGGACCAGTGACCCTGTCATATCTTACCACGATGAAATACCACAGAGTGTTTTATCTGAGGTGTCTATACTGCTGTTAGCATGAGAGCAACAGTAGTCCAATAGTTTTGACATGCCAGAAAAAAAATAATCCTATGTGTAGCAACAAAGTAGTTTTATTTCCTCTTCACTCAATCTCCCTCTTCTCAGCTATTCATAGTTATAAGGACATAGCATTACAAAACAAGCCATCTGTGAGAACTGTCAGTTCAGGGCAGTGTTAGGTAATAAACAAACTCACTTCAAGGAGAAGTGAGGATTTAAGGTTTGAAGTTGTTATTTAGAAGATATAACCAATGCAAGAAAGTTCACAAAGCATGCAGAAGTCACTGTCGGCAGGGGTTCACAAGAGGCAGGAGAACAGCCAGCACAAGAGCACTTCAAAATAACACCTTTTTATATTTATAATCCACTACCTGACTCAGTACTTTAGATCTTGATAAAAAGCTTTGTATTCTATGTTAGCTAACACCTGAGCATTTTAAGTACTATATACACAGCCTTTCCACAGGAGTCACACTGTGTTTATAGCTCAGTGCAATTCTGCTGGGTAGGGCACCATAGCAGAGATCAAAGAAGAGATCACACTCATCTCTGAAACCCCATGCCCCATCTTCCCTGCTGAGAATTGCCTCTTGCATTGCAGAAGGTCCAGGGCACGGAGGGAAGGTCCTGAGAAGAGTATATAATGATTGAGTCCCAGACTTTTAATCTAAGAGTTAAAAGTGAGTACTGCTCTTCCTTCACGAGGCCTTTGTAGGGTGGGATAAGACTTGTTACCCAGTGACCACTGAGAAAAGGTGAGCCTGTTGTCTCATGGCAGTTATACAGCTAGTACTGTTAAACAGGAAGCATCAGAAGCTCATGGCTGTCAATCCTCTTATCTGGGAAGAGGGAAGAAACAAAGGGCATGCTTTTAGAAAAGAACACCTGAACACTGCGCTTTTAGCCTCCTCCAAAAGGAAATTCAAATGAAGTTTTGGACAGATATAAGTAATACACCACACCCTCACAGGCTGACAGCAGTGCTGGGCAGCACCAGGCAGCTTAAGTCCAGAGGGGTAGACAGCCCCTTCTACAAAACACTCAAGGCAGCAGTGTAAGAGACTTCCCATAACACAGACAACTCATTCAGCTAGGAAGGTCAGCCACAGATAAAGCTGTGTCCAAGAAGCTACAAAGCCAACATGCTGCTGTTACAGCCCCACAGACTCAAGGCCCATTCTTTCAGCAGCATTCATTTTATTATGCTCTTCAGACTGAAGTTTGCTATCAGAAAGTCAGTAGCTCTGGCACACAACAATTAGGATTTATGCTATATAAACACTATTACATCGATTTTCATCCTAATCATTTTAAATAACACCTGAACAACCACTTATAAGATTTGTCAAAAGAAACATTTTCTGAAATATCAAGCTATCCAGCCCTCTGACTCAAGAGGTCCACATGAGAACCACCAAATAATGCTCTGAGTAAGCCAAACTTCAATAAAGACTTAAGTCATTTTCAGGCATCACCAGTTATATCCATTCACACACAAGCACTGCTCATGCACCTCAAAAAGAATTCAGAGAAGCCCATACAATAACCACATTGATTTCTACAATATTTGTAAGACTTTCTGACCATACTTCACTTTTTTAAAGCATTTACATCATCACACATATACTCTCTCTCATCTTTGGTAAATTATTTTAAAGTGAAACGGTAAGCTATCTTCTTGTTCAAAGATTGTCCTGAGCCATTTAATAGTAACAACATATTAACCACAGGAGTAATGTCCCTCCAGACAGGCCTGTCAGCAAGTAGAATGATCTGAACAGAGCATCTGGAAACCAACACGTGATGGCTGCAACTCTGACAGAGCTGAGTTTTACTCAGCAGGCTTTTGCAAGTTATCAGCGATAGGAAGCAGCTGAATTGCATTTTCATATGCCCTAGTTGCAGTTACATTTCATTTTTTCAGCCAAGGCTTATTAGAACTAAAGCAGTTGCACTAGTAATGCAAATGCAGTTGCTTCACACCCATTCCTCTATGAGGTTAATTTAAGAACCGAAGAGTGTCAGCATCCAGATAACCTTAACATTTTGCTCTTCAAAAAACATCATAAAAAACTGCACAGCTTCAAGAAGCATAATGTATTTCAAGATAATTAAAGCAATCAACTGGCATATCCAAGACATTATGTCAAACCATAGTACAAAACAGAAGTTTGTACACAGTATTAGAAGTTATTATTGAAATAAATCCTAATGGCTCCATGCTCTTTGCAGTGTGATCTAAGAGTGGAAACACTTCACCTTGCTTTCATATTCCTCTTCGAGTTGAAAATACACCTGGACTTTGGGAGATTCTGTTTGATTGGTTGTGCAGGTTGGTGTCCTTGTATACAAACCAAACATTTCCTCCCCATAAAACAATATTAAGCAAGCCAAACACCTGTAAGTTAAGAAAAAAGGACAAGATGAAGATTTTGTTTTTTCTTGTTTGACAGGGTTTTTTTTAAAAAGAGAGCTAAAACCTGGGGTACAACTTCAAGCCAAGCCAGAAACAACTGCTCTCCTTGTCCATACCAAAGGGATGCCAAGACATGCTATAGAATATTAGAAGCTAGTTTAATAGAATTGTTTGGAAATCAGACAGTCAGTTTAGTCTGTCTTTTGGATAGAATTAGATAAATCCTCTTCAGCCATTCAGCATCTCTGCATACACATATCCAGAGCACATGATTAATTATTACTGGGCCAACAAATAACAGACAGTTCAAAAAAAAAAAAAAAAAGGATTTACTAGAAAGATCATGCAGTAAGTCCCATTTTCCCTGCTGTGAGGAGTTTTTCCTATGAAGATGAGCTTTGCATCAGTTGAGGTGTTGTTAATTTTCACAAGAAGCCAAGATGGAGCACAGCTAGGACAGCCAACCCAAACTAGCCAAAGGGGTATTCAATATCACATGACATCATGCTCAATACATAAGGAGGGAGCTGGCTGGAGAGGAGTACTTGCTGCATGGGGACAGGCTAGACATTAGGTTCTGGGTGGTGAGCAAATTGTACTGTGTATCACCTGCTTTCATTTATATTCCTGTTATTTTCCTTTCCCTTTACTGTCCTAATCCCAACCCACATTCTTTATCTTTTTCTTCCAATTCTCCTCGCCATCCAGCTGGTGGGGAGGGGTGGGGGGGGGCGCAGGGAAGGCTGAGCAAGCAGCTGGGTGGTGCTCAGCTGCCAGCTGGGTGCTACACCATGACATCACATTACATGGAACATCTATTTGGTCTGTAAAATTGCTCAGTTTATTAAAAGGCTTGGTTCAACACCAAAAAGCAGAGTGGGAAGCATGATGTTTCCTCCTTACTTATATCAGTCAACGAACCACTTGGGTGGCTCAGTAACATTTTAAATTGCTCTTGGCTACAGACAGAAATAGTATAAAGACTCAAGTGTGCCTGGAAATGCTGCCTTTAACAGCTCTAGAGACACATCCTACAAGTTGTTTCTAAAAAAAAAAAAAAAAAAAGAGAAACACATTTCCTTTTAAAGAAAAAGCTTGGTCAGTGTTTTACCACAGTATCAATGGACCTGAAGGACTGATAACCCATAAAGGAATCTTAACAGAGCAAACACCACACACAATCAGCAGATTAGGGCTCTCAGATGCTGTTAGCTGATTTCTAACACACTTATTGTAGCTGTATGGCAAAAGACATACGTACCACAGACACATTCAGAGTTCTCATGCTGGTCACAGAAACAAACCAACAAGTTGTTCCTGGTGCTTTGCAAGATTCAGTTCCTAGAATAATGCTGGCCCCTGTGGACACTTTGATGTCAGCAAGTGCCTTTGCCCAAGCAAAAGTACTGACCATCCACAGAAAAGCTGTTATGACAGTGATAGCCAAGTCCTACAGAAGAGGAGTACCCCTTATTAGGTTAAAATAATTTACATGAGCGTACCTAACAGTAAACCAGAATGAATTATATCACCAAAGTAACTGCATCAGTGCTACTGATCACAAGCAAGTTTAGTATTTACTTGAATTGCAATTACAACATAGTTATAGTGTGTTGATAATCAGCTACAAAACTGTATACCCAAGCATAAACAATCTTACCTGCTGTAAGAAATTAGTTTCTTAAAAAATAATCAGATGCCTAGCACTTGTATTATAAAAATTTAAGTCAAACTTTTGTAAAGTGGGAACAGTGTAGAAACTGCAGAGGATTTAAACCTGGATGGCTGACACATTAAAATTTGGCTTGAAAGGTCTGTTTCTAGGCTCTCATGTTTCATTCTGAGGATCAGGGCTTTGATATTTAGGGTGACCAAAATTTCCCTCTACCAGATGCATCCACATAGCAGGTTCTCTACATAGCAAGAATTCCCCAGAGACTAACGGGAGAGGTCCCACCTATGGAATAGATCTACATTGAAATACATGGTACAAAGCAACAGTTGTGGTAAAGACACTGTTCAGCTGAGAAAATAGAGCTTCATTCTACTCTGTTTCAATGACTGCATAAGGTATCAAGCCATGGATATTCAAGGATTTGCATCCCCCTTTCTGCTTGAGTGTTGTAGTGACTGGTCTGAGATACTTGTGCTCACACTCCATCTAACTTTTGGAACTATGAATATTTGTAAGTTATTCAGATAGTCTTGCATTAGCAGCATTTCTCATCTCTCTGATTTCAAAGGCAAAACATTAAAATATCTTATCACTTACAGTTAGTGGAAGCTTGCTGCTTTGTTGATACACATGCTTATATCCAACATATACCACAAGGGCAGCAATGCAGTAGAGGAACGCCAACACTGCAAGCATTACAAAGAACTGTGCAGAAGAGGAGAAGTTGCCCACAAGATAGATGTCAGACCAAGTACCACCACAGTGCTTTGGGTCTGGTGCACTAAGTACAACAGTATTCAACCTGCAAAGATAAAAGTGGAAACTTCATAAAGTTGTGTTTTGGAATAACACTGCTTCAGCATTCCTGTTGTGTAAGTTTACTCTAAAAGGCAACTTGTATAAAGTTTCAGTTACACAGCACAGAGTTTTGTCAAGCTATCTGAAGACTGTTCCCTGTCCTAGATTGGGATATGCAACAGCAACTTGAGGAGAAGAATATTAATGTTACATTTATTGCAACTGAAGAAAGCAAGCCCAATTTGGAAGCAGACTTAGCTAAACCATTTTAGAGTTAATGACATTATTGTGCAGACTGGCAGTTAAGAGAGGGGATCAAAACTTAAAAGGCATCTATTTGCATTACAGGTACAAGAAAACAGATGTTCTAAACCTTCAAGAATAGGAAGTTCAATAAAATCTGCATAACCAGCAGCAAACATGCAGTGACCAGCATGGAATCATCTAAGATTCTTACTCTCCCCTTCAAGTGCTATTACAACACTGGGTTTTGTCCAAATTCTATACTTCTGGAGTATTTTTTACTATCTGGCCTGCATCTATTTCTGTCCTTACACCTATGCTTATTGGACACACGTGGAACACCAACTCTGCACTTGCTGTAATTGTGCAGCTGTAGCAACAAAGAGGAAATCTTTCTCCTTGTGCTCTGGGAAAGGAGCTTGTCTCTACAAGAATTATGAGAGCAGAGCATTTAGCTTTTGCGTGTCCAACACCCTCTCCAAGTTTGTAGTGGAACACACTGAAGAGTATTTTCCATTCAGTCTTTAAACAAAATACAACCCAAAATAGTCTTATTTGTGCTTCCAAAGCAACAAAAGACTAGTGAAGAAACAGGCTGCTAAATTAATTGTATAATTTTTCTCATTGATCACCTTCTGTAGCATTCATGCATTGCTGGAACAGAGCTTAAGTTAGAGTGATAGAAAGCAGTAGTCCAGCCTATTGCCATTTCAGCAGTACACAAACAACCACGATGCTTTGAACAATTACAACTAAACATTTATTTACTGCTACTACAAAGCAAGCCAGAGGTTTCACATGCTTAATCAGATATAGTAAATACATATTCATAGAGAGACAGATGGGGGGGGAGTGAATAAGTAGGAATTGATATAGGAGTGACAACTGGATAGCTAATACTCACCTGAATGGATAAGCAAAAGCAGCTGTAACAGTTTTGTTCACCACACCTTTGCAGGAAACTAGAAGGGTAGTTTCACCTTGAAAGCCTCCACATGTGGCAAAAACCAAGATGGAAAAAACCTGTAGGGATTGATACACAGACATAATAGTATGTACCACTGGAGCACAAACTTTTAGCTGAAGTAACTAATAAAAGCAAGAAACACGAACTCAGCATTTAGTTTCTATAATTAAAAGCCACAAGCAGCAGCACTAACAAAAATCCCCTTTGAAAGTTATTTTTGTTTATATTTGTCTTAGTCCTACACGGGAAGCTTGGTTGGTGTTTTTCTGAGTGCTAAAAACAAGCACAACAGCTCATGCAGTTGGTAAAAGAAGTAATTTTAGGAGTCTCAGACATCCACAACAGTATGTTAGCAGCTACATGCTTAGAGCATTGCACATCAACTTGCCTCTGTGATTGATTCCTAGCTTCCCTTTTTCACTAACAAAATCCTACACCTGCTATAAGCAGAGCACACATAAAGCACACGGTAGGGTAAGTTACAGTGACAAACCTGCAATGAACACACAGGTTCTACGTCGCCATAGAACCGCTTTCTCCCTCCAAGCCAGAGGACCAGGCTGAGGGTGTCAAGCTCCTACCATCAGCAAGGCAAGGCAGGGAGCAAACAGCCCTTTACCCAGCAAGAGCATAGGAGCAAAGCCTATGGGAAAGAAGAACCAGCCCCACTCACCCACTCAAGGACCTTAATGAAGCCTAGGGGCTCCAGAAGCAAGCCAAAGTCTACCCTCACACCAGCCATCCTGGACAATACCAGAGCAACCCACAGGAACCACAGACACAACCCTCCACAGGCACCTCCCTATAGGGCCACCCCTGTGCCCCTCCCTGCCACGCCCACTTACCCCATACTGGGGATGGCCTCACCCCCGTTATCTCACACCAGGGCTCTTCAGCCCCAAATCAGAGGCCAGAAGAAGCTGAGAGACAGAGGAAGGAAAGAGTTCAGCTGTGTGGGGCAGGTGCCACTGCCATGGAGGACCTTGTCTGTGGGCAGAAGAAATGGTGTGGTAACTGTCACAGGGAGGTACAGCTTTGGTCATTTTGTGGAGCTGGGCAGCAGTGACATCACTCCTTCCTTCCCTCCCCAGGAGGCTAAAGGGGCTGCGATGGCTCAGCTGAGGTTGAGGGTGCTGTTACAGCAAGTCTGTGTGTGCTGTGGCGTCAGGGCTGTGTGTCCCTGTGGCCACACCTTGCAGGGAGCGGGAAGAGGAGAGCCACACCATGGGTTTGGGATTACTGATTTTATTAGCAAACAAGGCAGAGGATCTTGACAGTTCAGGTGCAGTGGAAGGTCACTGAAATCTCATCAACTACATTTGGGTTTTTTAAGCTTTAAATGTTGGGGCTTTTTGGGGATTGTGCTATCTTGCTGATAGGTTAATCTTCAGAGAAACTGGAGAGCTAAAACTTGTGCTGAAGAAGAGCTGAGGCCTGTGAGAAGGGCTGCCCTCTGCCCTGTCTGGAGAGCACAGCTAGATGAGGTGGCCAGTGGACACTGCACTCACTGCAGCAGTTCCCTGGCTGTGCTTCCAGATCTTCTAGAAACTTCTGGGCTTGCTGTGGGACTCCTGGGAATCCTCTGAGGAACATCAGGGTGTCTGGTGCTGCTCTTTGGAAGGGATAGCTGTGGGAAGCTGTGACTGTTTCTAGCAAGATCTAACTGAATTAGCAGCTTCTAGCCAGCTCTGTGAGCTGCTACTGGACAAAGGATGCTGGCAGATTTTGTCCCAGCTGAGCCCAGTTATGGCAGACAGGCAGCCTTGCAGCAGGTGCTGAAGAGATGTTAGTGGAAGAGCTGGCTTGGACTGAAGCTCCTGGCTACAGTTATTTGGTACAGCAGTTTTTGAAGAAGGGGGCAAGCAGTCTTCACAGAGCAGCATATGCTCTGCCATTATGGTGGGCTGCTGCAGATCACAGTCCTAACACTGTCTGGATCAGCTGTCCCTGGTGTCAGAAGCCTTGGCTCAGATGAGGAGTGGTGCAGCTCTCCAGCCCTGGGGATGGGGGCCTGGGAGATACAGGCTCCTTGCCTGCAGGAGGTGTGCATAGGTGGAAAGAGTGTGTCATTAGGTGGTGTGGGAGGATATCAGCTGCCTACACAGCACCAGAGATGATGAGAAAAGGGATCAACTGGATCTTCTCTGAGATCCTGCAGCTTCGGGAACCTGAATTGACTTAATTCCCCTAGGAAGTGCAGGTGGAGTCTGTGCTCATTAGGCCAGGAAATGGAGACTCCTATGATGGCGAAGACTGGAAACTTCAGACTCATGGCACTGGAGGATTGCTGATTCACGGCTATGGAACAGGTGTTGGTACCAGTACCCTGGTAGCAGATAGAGTTGGGAGCTTTCTCCAGTGAAACCTCTATGCCAGGTGAACCTCAGTCTTGTGGAAGCACCAGGAGGAAGAGGTGACTGATAGTAGAGGGAAATTCCTTGCTGTGTGGGATGGGGGCCTCTAACTGCAGACCTGACCTGCTATTTAGGGAGGTTTGTTGCTCAGCAGGGGCTTGGATCCAGAATGTTGTGGAGAAATAAGCTTCAAACTATTAATCACTGTTGCTCTTCCACACTGACACCAACAATACTGCTAGGGGTGGACCTGGAGCTTTTTAAGCATGATTAATGCATTATTCTGGGGAAGGCAGCTAACATCTTGGGGTCCTGGATGGCTTTGTCCTCAGTTTTTTGAGTTTTGATCCTGCAAGTCAACAATTGCTTGCACAGCTGGTGTCAATAAAAGGGAGTCAGCTTGTGTGACCAGGGAACCCTCTCTGAGGATTGAGGACTATTAAGAAAGAATGGGATCCACCTGACCAAATAGGGCAAAAGCATTTTTTCAACAGGCTGGCCAATTTACTGAGGAGAGCTTTAAACTAGAGGTGATGAATTTGGTATTGGGGAAGAGATTGTGATTTACAATTAAGTGAGGAAGTGTTGGGCTGGTTTGGTAAGCAAAAGGTATAGGATAATAATGATTTCAAGGAGAAACTTTGAAAACAAAAGAAACAGGGCAGAAGCTCCCCCTCCCCTTGGGTGTACATGTGTGTATAAGGAAGTGCCCATAGAACCAGGTGGGTGGTGGGGAAGGTATACTTTTTCTGGGAAGTCAGTGTGAGTGCCTGCAGCCATGCAGTATGTGTACAGGAGGTATTAGAAGTCTGTGTGCATTTGTAGGGCTATGTTCTCACTTTTGTCACGGCTACAGGGTGGGCGTGATAACTGATGTGAGGGGAGTGCTGCCATGGCTGCATACAGGCTCCCTAGGATGAACCAGGCTGATGAGGAGTGGGGAGATGCTGTTTATGTGAGAGCTCAGGAGCGCATGGAGCTCTGCATGAGCCCGCAGAGAGTTTATCGTTGGGATCAGAGAGACAGCAGACCAACATGGATGATGCTATTGTGGCTGTCTACTACAAACTACCAGGTGAGGAAGAAGTAGAAAAGACCTTCAGATAACCATGAAATGGTTCAGGGGAAATTCAAATATCTGTTGGAAGGGCAACACAGCAGAGCACAAGCAATCCAGGTGGCTTCTGGAGTGCAGTGATAAAAGCTCCCTCAGGTGATGGAGGAGCTGACAAGATGAGGTGCTTACCTTGACTTGATACTTACAGGTAAGGAAGGACTGGTCAGGGATATGGGGGCTGCCTTGGCTGAGTTTGCTTTGTGACAGATGTTACTACTGTGAATAAATTGTGGAAGGTGAGCCAAGGGTTGGGAATACATAAGGAAGCCTCCAAGTTGGGGAATAACATGTGTGAACAGTAACAAAGAGACAGCCTTTTGGCTGACCTGGGGCAGCACTGCTGCAAAACACTGACAGTAGGGTGGGACGTTCTCATACAGTTTGCTGCTCTATTCAAGGAGGGTATTTTGACCCTAGCTTTCTACCCAATGAACTAAGAGAGGTGCTGAGATCTGCCTGCTCTACGGGCTCCTGGAGGTAGTCCAAGTTTAAAGCTGTGGAAAGGATGGCTTCTTCCTTTCATTGCTCTGTTGCAAATACAGCTGGTGCCCAGCCTGGCAGCCTCCTCTCTGGCTGGTGACTTCTGCTTTGTTCTCTTTCCTGCTTGTGAGTGTAACATGGACTGCACACACAAAATAAGGTCAATCCCCCACTGTCAAATTTTGATGTGCCTGTCCTTCATGGTTATATAAATTTTTAAAATTAATAGAACAGGCTCCTTTATTTAGTGAAAACAACATTGTTGATACCTCAAAATACAATGAATTAATATCACTGATTCTATTAACTCCAGTATCAGTAAATGGCTTCTAAATCTGATGTAACTAGGCTTGCCAGCATCACTACTGCAGTGGCTATTAATGCATGAGCTTGCTGTTAAGATCAAGTCACAAATTAGTAACTAATTAATTAGAAATGATGACTAGTTTGCCTATATGCTGGAAGTCTAAAAGAATACATGTTAAAATGTTAGGTATAAAATACACTCGGTGCAGAGTGCGGTGAAGGGTGAGAGCACCTGTGTGGCAAGAGCTACCTGTGCAGCTTTCCTTGGCAGAGTAAGGCCATTCTGTGAGCATGTGGGGAGCTGGGAGAAAGATGCCAAGCCTTCCAGAACTCTAGCAGAACATAAAGGTGTGATCAAGCATATGATAAATTTAACTTTTAAAATGCTGCTTTGTCTTCACTCTGTCATGGGGGTAGAGCACTCCCAGATGTCTGTGGGCTTTCAAAGCACGAAGATGATTGGTCACTCCTGGGATCACAACACTCTTTGTGCTGTTAGAAATCACAGCAATTGGCACTCCCAGGGTAAGAGGGGCCTAAACCACAAGTCTGCAGGACAGCACCTCACATTTCCAAATGAAGGTGACAAGATCTGTGAGGGTCTGGACCTCCTGTGTGTGGGCTAGTGTGGTCTTGGGCACAGCCTTGAGAAAGCTCCATCTCCTGTGAATGCACCACTCTGTGGTACCATCAGCACTTCAGTAATGCAGCCTTCATCCTGCATTTCCAGGGGTGTTTTAGGCAGGCAGCAAAGATAAGGTCTAAGACAATAAAACTAATCATATCATTAGTTGTAATGAACTTATAATTTATCATCATAAGATACATCATTGTCTGATGTTGCAGTACAGTAATGTATTGGGGTTGGGTTTTTTTTGGTGCTGAAATTAATCCTCCTTGAAGTCAGTGGACCAGAACAGTGGGTGCAAATGAGGGAAGAAGACCACAGTGGAGCTGTGCAAGTCCCCTAAGGTCTTGTATGAGGATATTGCAGTGGCCCAATGAAAACCAGCTTTAGTTTGGGCTGTGCAGGTCTTGTAGGATTAGATTCCAGTGGGGGGGAATCCCTGTGGAACTGACAGCTCCTTTTCTGTATTTCATGGTGATGTTTCTGAATCAGCTGGTGAAATGCCATCAGATCTTGTAAGGATCTGTCATAGTTCAGTGCTGTTTCCTCTAAATTAAATAAGCAGTGGCTGAAGTGGAAAAATGTAGCCAATGGGAGACTGTTTATACACCCTACTGTCCATGTAGTACATGAATCTCATGAGGGTTTAAGACTCCTTGATTCATTTAGCTGCTCCAACAGCCAACACCTTTAAGGAGTAAAATAAGAATATATATATATAGGTATATAAGGGACAGACCAAGATAAAGGATGGAATATCTATTTAGTCATCTTCTCTGCATCCCATGCCCAAGAAAAACTGTTCCATGCCTAACTGGCATGTAAAGCCTTGGTTCAATCTAAATGAACCAAGAAACTCCCTGTCCCTCATCTAATATATCTCAGCAATTTTTGTCTCTCTTCCTTCTTCCCCATCTTCTACTTAAACCCTATAAGCACTGTATCTCCCTAAAATATATATATAGGCACTTGTTTTATTCCTTTTCCACTTGTCAGTTAGTTAAAAGTATTTCATTATTTAAAGCATTCTCCAAAAATGCTCCCAGCCCCCCTGATTGATATTTCCATCTTTTCAGGTGTCAGATGTCTGGTATGGATGTACTCTGAACTGTATATAATGTTCTGGCTGTGGGCTCATTAATTCAAAATTGGAAAAGGCTCTTAATTTTTCACTCCATATAACTTATCTCTCTGTTGGGGTTAAAAGTATTTTGGAACGCTTTTGCTAGTGGATTGCATTCCAAAATGATATCAAACACTTTAAATATAGATAGTACTTCCACAGAGCCAATTTCATAAGCTGAAACCAATTCTAAATCAAATCTCTGCAAGGAAGAATTTAAGCAGGTAGACTGTGTACTGGTTAAAAGCCCAGTACAGAAAAAGAGAGCTATTTTGCTTGGAAAACCAATTTGGCTTAGAGAGAAAGTGACAGAAGTATAAAAATTATATAACAAATGGGGGAAAGGAGAAGTTGGTAATAATGAATATAAATTAGAAGGCAGCCTATTGCAGAAAAGTGATAAGAAAGCAAATGGACTGAAGGACCGGTATATGGTCTGCAGACTTGCAGACAACAACAATCCATTTTTAAAACACAGGGGGAAGGAAGGAGATTATACCAAAGGGAATAGCCAGAAATGATAGAATCAACTAAAAAAAAAAAAAGGCAGGAATGACCAATGTTATAGTCTATACTTGGGGAAAAGCAGGAAAGTATTAATATGCTAATAGTGTAGTAAATCCTCTCCACTCCAGCAGGGCTCAGGAGAGTGTTGAGTCACATCTGCTAAAGCTTTTATATCTGTTGTCAGGACTGAGCAACCCCAGTTTGGACAGGGCTGATAAAGGAACACTAATAATATGAACAATGATTGCTGGTCCTCTCTGAAACACTGCTCAAGATCTAGATGCCTGATAGTAGGGCAATATCGACCCATCCAGTTATCGCTATTTCCAAGAAAAAAGATGGTGTGACTGATGCAGCAACCTCTTCATAGAGAATTAAATTAGAACAATATAGTTAATGTCAAGCTACATGGTCGTTCTGGAGTTAGTTTTTTGCTGATTAGTTGATGCTTAAGCAGTGATGATCAAAAGACTGGGCTGATAATAGCTGTCACTGTAGCATACTTCTGAGTTCTGCAAGATATTTGAGCTGGTGTTCGACTCTAGAAGGGTATATAACTGATGTGAAACACCAATTTAATTAGAAGCTAGGTAACTGATAGCTCTTAAACTGAAAATCACAATTATTAGTATAATCAGTATGCTGGGTCTCATTCTTTGGAAAATACAAAGGACTAAGCTGTGTCTCTTGGTGTCTGACAAGGCTTTGGGAGAGCCTGGTGGGATTCCCCTCTGCCCCAGGGATAAATGTCTCTTACAGAGAGAGCAAAGCACGAGTGCCCCTATGCAAGGAGTGAGTGAGCTTCCTCTGGAGCATTGTGCAGCAGATTCAGTTACTAATGCTTGTGGGAGATTAACTCAAACTACCTGCATGATTAAGGGTCACCGAGAGCTCATTTTCTTAGCCTGAAAGAGCTTGGGTGGTTTAGCTTAGCAAAGTGAAGGCTATTACTCCTGGCTTGAAGTACACCAGGGAGTAGGTGCACAGAAGGCACAGATTTATACCAAAAGACAGTTTTACCACAGGGATCACTGCATATAATGAAAGAATATAACTTATGACAAACATAAAGTGTAAGTATGAGATTTTGGAAATGTCTTCCAACAGAAAGCAAACACTGGAGATTGTTTTAAAAGGGAGTTCAGAATAGCTGTGATATTGTTGCTTGTGATAGCAGTGGAAAACAACTTGATTCATTATGTTCTTTTCCCATCATAATCACCCTACAAAGACCAAACAAAGATTAATTTAGGAAATCCTGAGCTTTGTGTTTGTAGATAAAGCAAGAGTGGACGATTAACTTACTACTTACCTGGCAGAGGAGACACCGTTGCATGGGACTGCTCTGCCCACAATGCTGTCTGTCTGTTCAGCAGGTCTGCCTAACTTCAGAAAGTCCAGGAGGGGAAAGTGCTTTTGCTCCTACCAAATTAATCTCACCTGCCAAAGAGCTGTCTCTAGGTAGTTTCTTGTGTTGTAATAGTTCTGTTTTTCTGTCCATTTTGTTAGCTACCTATTTTCTACTATCTTTGCATTATTTTACTTGCTTTTGCACTCAGATGTTTTTGGTCTTTTCTCATTGGACCTGTGTATTTGTTTTTTGTGACAAGGCTTTGGTAGTGTGGGAGCTACAGGGGTGGCTGCTGTGAGAAGCTGCTAGAAGCTTCTCCCGTGTCTGACAGAGCCAATGCCAGCTGGCTCCAAGACTGATGGCCAAGTCTGAGCCCATCGGCCATGGTAGTTGCACCTCTGGGATAACAGAATTAAGAAGGGGGGGAAAAAACTACAGAGAGCATTTGCAGCCAGAGGAGTGAGAAGATGTGTAAGGAAAAACTGGAGACACCAGGGTCAGTGCAGAAGGAGGGGGTGCTCTGGATGCTGGAGCAGAGATTCCCCTGCAGCCTGTGGAGGCTGTCCCTCTGCAGCCCATGGAGGTTGATGGGGGGGCAGATATCCACCTGTAGCCCATTGGGGAATCCCACATGCTGGAGCAGAGACCTGTGGCCCTGTGGAGAGAGAGCCCCACACTGGAGCAGGTTTGCTGGTGGGACTTGAGACCCCCTGGGAGACACACACTGGGGACCCACACTAGAGCAGTTGAAGAACTGAAGCCTGTTGGAAGGACTCACAGAGTTCATGGAAGAGTGTCCTCCCACAGGAGAGACAGACAGCTGAAGCAGGGAAAGAGTGTGAGGAGTCCTTCCCCTGAGGAGGAAGGAGTGACAGAGACAACTGAACATGAAGTGACCACAACCCTCATTCCCCATCCCCCTGTGCTGCTGAAGAGAGGAGGGAGAGAAATCAGGAGTGAAGTTGGGTCTGGGAAGGGAAGAGTGGGGGAAGGGTGTTTTAAGATGTATTTTTTATTTCTCATTATCCTACTCTAATTTAATTGGCAATAAATTAAACTAATTACCCCAAGTTGAGTCTGTTTTGCCTGTGAGAGTAATTGGTGAGTGATCTCTCCTTGTCCTTATCTTGACTCCCGAGCCTTCTGTTATACTTTCTCTTCCTTGTCCAGATGTGGAGGGGAATAATGGAGCAGCTTTGGTGGGCACCTGGCCATCAGCCAGAGCCAATCCACCACAACGTGTTAGCAAATTTATTATTCCATTTATTTCTCTTCTGGCACTGAAATAACAATGCTCAGTTATATTGTTCCTTTTCCCTGGTCTCTGTGGCACCCCTTTGCCTTTTCTCCATGACTCTAGAAATCACTGTTTAATATTGTCTTCTGCTAAAAGTCCTTGAGACATTTTTCACTGCTTGTGCTGTTCATTTATCATATCCAAGCAGTTTTTAAGTTCTGTGGTTAGTGCCAGTTAGATTTTCAGAGACAGTGTATCAAAATGTTTAAAACAAATTCTAGGCGTTTCACCCTGTCTGTGTTTCATTTGCTCACAGCAGCGTAGTTACTGCTGAGCTATTACCTTGCTTCTCAGTACCCCCGCTGCCTTGAATTTCCTTTTTCTACTGCTGTCATCCACACAAATTCTTGTTACTCTCCTTGATCCCCATGGAAGCCACTGAAGGGCAGGCAGCCGTGTCCCCTGCCCCCCGTTTCTGTGTGCATTTCGAAGGGCGGGAGGGAAGGCAGCCCTTCCCAGGCAAGCAGCAGCTCCTCTGGAGGATGCTTCACAGCAGAAGTTTCCCGTAGCTGCTCTTGCCGTGGTGTGATTTTCACAGGGGAATCCTAATCTACAGATCAATTCTGTAGCTTAATTTTTGTAGCTCACCGCTAACATCACAGGTGTTAACTAGGTGCTGTGGGACCGACCCTGCACAGCGTGCTGATACGTGCCTCGCTCTGTAAATACGTCGTCGCTGAAGGCAGAGCTTTGGAACAGAACTATTAACTGTAAAGGACAAAGACTGATGTATGCACTTGGAATGAAAATTCCAGATGACACTGTAGGCTTATGAATCTTCAGCCGGAATTAATGTAGTTGCTTACTGGAAGGGTTTTATCTGGGGCTGCTGTGTGACTGCAGAACTGTGCAGGCAGAGTCCTGTTGTACCATCTAGTGTCGCACTGTGATAGTGCATGCTGTGGAAATGGCCCGTTTTCAGGATGAGGAGGTTATTATTAATAGAAATTATTACATATGATTTATGTTTGTCATCTGTGAAACCAGTGGAATTTCTCGGGTGAAGCCATCACGAATGCTATAAATGCTGAGTTAAAATGGAAAACATGGAGAAAAGGAGGTAGAATATATTCTCTGCTTCAGCCAGACCACGTAAGCTTGGTGTGGGCACCAGTAGCATCCCTTAATATATGTTAATCTCACCAAAGCCTAGCATTTACTACTACATGTCAGCTGTATCTTATGGTAAAGTACATCTCTCTAGTGCTTGTATTAATTTACTTTTTGATCAACACATGCCCACCCCACCCTCCTTGGTTTTCTGACTGCAGCCTCTTAGAACTAACCTAGTAGGACCAGTTTTGACCCTGTCATGTCACTTATCTGCCCACTGCTGTGTCTTCCAGTGTTAGATGTGCTGCTTGGTTGGCACCTCCAGTTAAATGCACACGATCCATCCATGGCTGCACTGTTTGTTCTCTGCAGAAGGTTGTACAAGGATAACAAAAATAAACCCATAAATAGGTTATTTTTTATACCAAATGGATGCAAAAAAGCTTGTGCTGGCACAAAGCCAAAGGTAGTCTGGGGGCAGGAGCAAGCAGCTGGGGGTGGGAAATATTTTCTCAGCTACCTTAGGGATTTCTCCTTAGGCAAGGGCTAAGTGATAAAAGACTCCCAAAAAAGAAGTGTCCTACACAAAAGACATCAGGTATCTCACTGCAACAAAAAGGAAGATCATTCCCTTTCAGAACAACATCCTTGGAGTTTTCTGAGCACAAACAGCAGGAAAATTTGGCTCCTACTGGAAAATGCAGGATAGGACAAAATCCCTTGGGAATTCCCAAATATACTGTATCATCTGTACTGTACCCTGCTTCCTGCAGGGGCCTTGGACTAGATGACCTTTAAAGGTCCCTTCCAACCTAACACAGGATTCTATGATTCTATTCTATGATCTTGAATTAGACTCAAGAGGAACTCAGAGCTATGTACCAGTTTCAGGTTTCAAAGGACCTGTTGCAGCCCTGACTCTGAGATTTAAAAAGCTTTAAAATATGCCCATTTATCTCATGGATGGATAAAATACAGCATCCACTCTGGAAGCTCAACTACTGCTGCTATGCTGCTGTGCAGATAATGCTGCTATAAAAATTGTTTGCACTTCTAACCAAATCTCATTAGAAGTTTATGTATAATTAATTCTACAACTGAGCTGAATGCATTACTTTTTTTTTTTCTTCTTTATTTTTCTTGAAGGTTCCAGTTTTCCCAACTGTTGACAAAGGATGTGTTAATGACATCATTATGAAGTTCTGTTGTTTACTGTTTTCTTCAACAAGTAGTAATATTATTGACTTTGGCAGAGCGGTCGGTGTTTTGCATGATTTCAATAGATTTTGTGACACAGAGGCATAATATAAACCAAGATGTTCCAGAATAAACAGGACTATTACTACCAGATGGAAATTGTCCTGAAGCATTATTGGACTTGAAAGAACAACAACATTTTAGGAAAAACATTTTAGGAGTCAGTTTAATCATCTTGAAAACAATATCTAAGTGTAAAATACTGTTTTTTGAGAAAACAGTGGAAGGATATAAATAGTAATTATTTCAGATCTTACTACTTTATTGTCTGTGCACATATTTAGAATATGCTAGTCTTTAAAAGCCATGCCCACACGCTTGAGTTAGTGAGCTGACTATACAAAGCAATTTGAATCTGAAATGAGATATTTCTGGTTATAAAAGAGATAAAGATATTCTGGCAGCACAGTTGATACACGTGAATTTAGAGATAGTAGATGTTGCATGACCTTAGTTGTAGAGCTGGTCAAACGGTTAATTGTGATTTTCAGTTGAATTCTAAATTTATCCTGGTAACAATAGCTTATGCAATTAGTGGATAATGAGCCCTGACACATGATGGGTTTATAACTCAGATCCGGGTCATGGACATCAGACCACAAAATAAAAATTAATCTATTCAACAGTACAAATATTTCTCATTCTAAATGGTGAGAAAGGAAGTCTTGTGTACTTGGGTGGAATAACTGCACACAAATACAGCTGGCCAAGCAGGTACTATTTGTCAGCCAAAATAGACACAATAGATATTCTTAAAGAATCTGTAAAGAATTTGGGAGCAATGAAGTGCACTTGGTAGACTGTATCTTTTGGATCACAAATTGTAAAAACCATGTGAAGTAAATAAATGCAGACAGCAATGAGAAGTGAAAACTGAAAGAGAGGGCTAATAGAATGAAAGTGTTGCTATGTAGTTTATTTAGTTATCATCTGACTGGATTAAATTTTCTAAAAAGCAAAACACAAAGCTGACAAGTCTCAGGCAGCCTATGCAAATAAAAAAAAGCCTTTCTTAATGCCATTAAATGCCAGTGCTAACCAGTGAAAGAAAAATAATTCATAAATCCTTTGTCTAAAAGTTCAGAGCCTTCCAAATGCAGGAGTGAGCTCTCTTTCTGATGCAAGCCAAGAATTTGGCCAAGTCAAATTTCATGTCAAAAAAGCAAACTATAATCTTGGCACTGTAATTTGGTAGCTACAAATTTAATCTCTCTCCTCTAAGACTGCTTCAGCACTTGACATTTAGCAGAAACAAACTGAGTAGGCGCACGGTGACCCTTGCCCTTTTCTTGCTGCGCCCAGAGTCAGCGAATAGATTTGGTCAGTGCCGGTACCAGCCCGTCACAGTGTGGACTTCAACAGGAGTACCGTTTGGGCAGAATATCCAGCAAATGAGGACACCAGATGAGAGAAAGATGTTGTAATATTGCCAAATTATTCTAGGAAAACAATATCACAGAGAAACCAGAAAAGGATCTCCTATAGGCTACCTGACAAGTCCAGACTTTTAAATACATGGGCTGTCAAAACACTGGCCCTCACAGAAAGATTTTTAAAGATCAGGTTTAAAATTTGCTTCACAAATTTTTCCAGTTTAATTTTTAAAAAAATCTTCTTATCTTTCTCAATCCTTATCAATGTGGTGAGGGACAGTATAAATGTAGTGTAAAATGCAGCATAAAACAGAGGAGGAAAACATAGTTTCCCAAGATGCTTCAGCCACAGTAAATTAAATGTGGCTGGGGGTTTTCCTGGACTTTGGGGGTTAAAGCACCCGTAGAGAGAGGAATTGGCTGGGATTTTCTTCTCCTTCCCCGTTGCAAGGACTCTCATTGCTCTCCTACCTCTCCAGGAGCTTAACTGCTTGTGTCAGTCCTTGCAAGCCTGATTTCTCCCTTCAGCCATCACCTCCCTCCTTCACACCGCCTCCGTTTTTCACAGGATCTCTCTCATGTTAATCAATCCCAGGGGAATTTTTCCAGCCTCCTGTGATGGGAGATAGAAGGCAGCAGGAGGCTGGCAAGAAGCCAGGGAGGAAAGGGAATAATAACGCTGCCTTGTCTGCTCCAAACCCATTTTATTGTAAGCATCTTGGTGTACAAGCCATCTCATAAGCCATTCATATTCAGAAATGAGCCCTGTAGTCTGAGAAAATTTGGAAGAATAGAAAACTTGGAAGATCTGGGCTGCCTAATTATGTGATTGCTTGGGTCATTTATGCGTACTGGTGCTCCTGTCATTGTAACACGTCCTTCAGTGAATATCTGCATGTCAGCAGAGCACAGCCAGCAACACGTGCCTTACCTGTGTACAGCGCTTCAGAGCCTCGGGCTGTAAGAGATACACATCGCACTGTCATCTGGCGGCCATGGGCTGCTACTCGCCTGTGTGTGAACGTGTCATTTAAAACAAGCAAACCCAGGAGTCTGTTCTAGGAACTAATACGGTTCGTGTTTCAGTGCTGGAAATGCTATGTTTTGACTAGCTTCCTGGGGATTTTTCCAGTAGTTGGTTTAATCAGTCTTGCTGGTAGCCTGTCGGCCCCAGGCAACATTTCAGTAGTGCATATTAGTGAAACATAAAGCTGGAACAACCTCTGAGGGCCACAGGCAGCAAACTGTGAGGCTGCCTGAGCTTGGCTGGTTCTGTGAAGGCATAAATCCACTGTTATTTCCTTTCTGCACTGAGCACACACCAAATTCTGGGCTATACTTAGAGCCGAAAAATTCTACCTTCTCCATGCTTTCCTGTTAACATCCAAGAGAGGAGTGGGGTTTTTCTTCTGAAGCTCCCTCAAACAGGTATATATAGGCTTGGCACATAACATACATGCACATAATTTACATTAAGCTATACATTTCAAGCACCTGATTAAAATACATATTGTTAATGGAAGGCAAAATTTAGGACCTAAGTGTTTCGATAAAACCATCTGTAAGATGGAGCTTCATTAGATTTTTTCATTCAGCTGATGTAAATCAAGGATAATTCCTTGGAACTCATGTCCTAAAAAATGAATGACACTGAGCATCTCTCATGGATATAGATAGCTTTAATTAAGAATCTGGCTTTAGTGCAAAAGCATAAAGGTAGAAATCAACCCAAATGAGAGTGGTTGCATAGAGAGATGTGCGTTCATGTGGGAATACTCTGGTCTTCTCTGTATATGTGAGATTCTCACCTAGACAAATATTACCAAAACTGGGCATAAGGAATAAAATTTTTATAATGACAGTGGTAAAACACTGGCACAGGTTTCCCAGAGAAACTGTGGCTGCCCCTTCCCTGGCAGTGTTCAAGGCCAGGTTGGATGGGGCTTTGGGCTACCTGGTCTGGTGGAGGGTGTCCCTACCCATGGCAGGGGGCTGGAACTGGACGAACTTTGAGGTCCTTTCCAACCCTAACCATTTTGTGATTCTAAGAAAAATTATGATCTCTCTCCTTTACACAGTTTCACCCTTTCTCACCAGCTTTTCTTTGGATGAAATATTGACATTGAGTTGTAGAAAAAAATCTCTTTTTTTAAGACAATTCCTCTGGCGGATGGAGTTCCTCACAAAGCTCATGTGTCACAATTCATTAGAAGCTGGGAGAAATACTTTCATAGTTTTAGGTATCTTTCTGCTGGTTTTGGGGACAGCTGGAGAATAGACTATAGGGTAAGATGAGCCCTAGGTCTGGTCCTCAGGTCTTACCTAGTATGGACATTGCTCTGATTGATTTCTGCCCATGTCTTACAAATATATATAAAAATATATATGCAGTATAAATATAAAATTCCTCATCTCACACTGGTGACACTGCCCTTTGTATGCTCACAGCAGACTAATTCCACAGTAGATTTCTTTTTAGCCTCTTTTTGGCAAATGCTCATTCCCAAGTGAGAGGAGTGTACAGGTTTGGCACATGATTCAAGGGGTGCTAGAGGTGTCCCCACTGAACTTAGATTGAATATCAGCAGGCCGTTAGCTTAGATTGTTTATCCCACACTGACCACTTTACTCCCACTTAGAGCTGTTCCATTACAATGAATGTGCTCTTCTGAGGACAAGCGGACAGTCCTCGCTCCAGGCTCGCTTCGCCACGAAGGCCAGCAGCTCCCAGTGCAGATCGTCGGGCAGCATCTGGATCAGCTCCAGCCTCCTGGCTGGGAAGGCAGTCGTAGGCTGTCACGTGCCCAAGGCCAGCCTGGAGCGCTGCCTTGCCAGCTCAGACAGGGCAATGTCCTTTCACACTCACAAGTCCCTGACATGCCTCTGTCCAAAGAGCTCTGCATACTTGGCAGCCAGCCCACTTGTGATTTTCCAGTGGCACGTGTCCAGTGGCACGTGTTCAGTGACTGCTGTCGTTAGCTTTGGCAGATGCAAGGAAAACATTTTGTAACCCTGGAAAATTCCCAGGACTCATACTCCATCTGACTGGTTAACAGCATCCTCCTCCAATGGTATCCCTGGACTGAGAAGCATCAAGGAATGGAAACAATAGGCTACAGCCTTAGAAAAGAGGGAAAAAGGGCAGAGAGAGAAGGAAAAATCAACAAGCAGTTGTTTGTCTCTGATAATTTAATGACATTATTCTCATTCCAAGTATTCAAAAGCTAACAGTTGGTCCTCAAAACCATGCTGCTTTTAGCTTAAAAATCAGGGTCTTGATATAACTGAGACTACATTTGTCTTCTGATCCTTTACCTTTAGGAGGTGACATATGCCAGCTTTTCTCTACAGTCTCAATGGCTAGAAACCTACTTTTCATTGTCGTGAAAGCTGAGATCCTCACAAAATCATATGACTCCAGGAGCTGGGGATAGAAGAAGTACATTGCGTTCTACAGGACCAGCCATCAGAGCACTGGCAACACTGCAGCATTTCCCTGGAGAGCTCATCCTGCGGTGCTTAATGTCCCAAAGATAATGTACAAAGTCTCAGATGAGCTGAAGGGGAAATCTAAAGGTCACAGTCAGCCCAGTGCAATGAACCAGCACATGTCTATAGATCACATATCTCTCAAGTAAGACCTCTAGGTCTAGGCGATGCTGACATTCATGTTGACCTTAAGCCTGGATTGAATTTCACTCAAGGTGCATTCAGAAGATCCAAGAGGTCTACTGGTGACTGCAACACTGAATGGAAGCAAAATCTCAAAACGAGTTTAGGGGTTGGGTCTTCTGTTTTTTTCTTTCTTCTTTCTGATAGCTTGTTTGTTCCCCTCAAACCTTGCTTGCGTAGACCAAAAATTGTACCTAATTCAGAAAGTATCTTTTGGATGAAGGTAATGGTACAATATATACAAAGAACACGAAGATATATAGAGAGATATATAAAGAAAGATTTCATTTTAACATGTTTTCAATTAAAATGCTGTGGGTTTTCATTCTGAAAGCATGTTTTGTGTGGAAAATTGCCTTATTTAATGAGAATAAGTCCAAACCTGATCAGACACAGAACATACCATTTTGGATCTAACAAAATCTTTCAGCTGTGTGTGAATAAAACGTGTTTTATTTCAACTGTCATGTTAAGAAAACCAGTCCTCAGCATGGGACTCATCTCAGACAATGCCAAAGATTGTCCAGGAGCCATTGGGGTGTCAGAGCTGGCAGCAGAGCAGAGCCCCCACAACTGCCCCATGCTCCTACAAAGTCATGAATGACTTTCTTGCTGCAAGAGCTGCTTTAGGCAGAGGAGGTCACCTTGCACTCAGAGGCTGCCTCCTGCTCTAGCCGGTGCAAGGGTGCATTGGTTTGAGCCAGAGCTTGTGCAAAAGCTTGGAGGGGAGCAGGGATGCCTGTAAATTTTGCAATGAGCTGGCAGTGAGTTCTCTGCATATCTGTTAGAGCATAGCACCCAAGCACCCTTGCCAATACCCCTCTCATGGACATCAGCAGCACCACAGCCAGGCAGAACCTACTTCTCTTAGGATGCAAGTTAGCTCTTCTGTCATAAGAATTATTATTATGGAAAGGAAAAGCAATAAGAGGCTTGTCAATATTTGGGGTTTTTTTTTCTCCACTATTTGCATAGCCAGACAGAGGGTTTCATTATCTTCTGGGCTCTGGAGCACTTTCAGTCTGAAGGTTGCACCGAGGATTAGATTTCTTGTCCCCATTTAGGCTGATTGCTCTGGGAGGAAGGGGTATATGCTGCAAGAGGAGCCCTTGGGTGCGCCAAGAGTGCATAAAACTCTGCCCTGGCAGCGTGTTTCTGGGGAAGGCATTTGGCTCAAGTACTGAGTGTGTGTTTTGTGTTACATTTTGCCTCCCTGATGTTTTCCCAGTGCTTTCCCATGGCAGGGGACAGGCTAGAGTGCCCCAGCACAGGGTAGGGTGACATGCCTGGTTGTGGTTTAGCACGAAAATAAGATGCAGAGCGATGGAACAGGAAATCACTTATTTCCTCATGCAGCTGCTATGACAGCAATGTTGATGTTGGATCTTCTGTAGAATAAAGAAAAAAGTAAGTTCAACAAAAATAGGCCTGATTCCTGTACGGATGAGTTGTAGCCTCACTCTGTAAGGTGGTTTTCTGCAGCTCCTGTGCACAGACCATCAACTACACAAGGTGCCAGAGGTGGACAGTTGGACATTTATCTTCCTTTATCTACAAGATGCACAGCTCTGAGAAAGGAAAAAATAGTGATTTAATTCTGTTTGCTTGAACACAGTAAGAAACAAGGAGGGGTTTTCCAATAGCACTTGAGGCAATTTCATTTCCATTGCCCTTGAGACAGAGATTTATAGTCCTGTCACTTGACAGCAGCTGCTTGCACTCTTAACTCCTGTGCTGCCTTTGGGGAATAGGATAATGATTTTAAGTGACCAAAAAATCTTCTCTGGGCATTTCATGTGGGAAGACTTGGGATTTCTTGGCACCAGATCTGGCTTGGTCGTAGTTTTCACTGCAGTACTGTGCATCTTCTGAGAAAGATGCTACACACTCATCTCAGCCCACTGGCAAAAAGGACAAACCTCATCTTGGCAGATATGTGTGTGTTTGTTGCTTTTTTTCCTCTCAATTTGCTCTCCCTGCGTTGCTGACAAAAGACAAAAAGAGCTATTGTGTCATCAACCCTTTCTCCAGCACTGCAGGCTGTTTTTAACTTTTGAACAAAGTGGGAGCAGGGTGTATTTGCGAAGCTGTTTGGCAGCAACTGACTGTAGAGGAAAATCGATGCTCCCCATCAAACCAGCTCAATAGCCTTGTGTGCTTGTGTGCATCCCCAGCGGTTTTGTTTCCAGATGCTCAGTTTTGTCCTAGTAAATGTTTCCAGTTGTCATTATCAACCTGAGCTCTGTTTTACTTGCAAACATTTCCACTTGGTCCAGGTATTAACAGGCTCAGGTTAATTCACCTTCTTTATAATGTGAGGAAAAGGAGATCTGCACCAAATAGTTGGGGATTCCTTGTGAAATGGCATACGAGAGGCTGAGCGGCAGCAATGTGCATCTACTGACTCACCAGGACCTATGTCTGGTTTATAGCAGTCTGTATGAGATCAGTTAGGCACAGCCACCCTGGGGGTTCTCAAGCCTAGGAGAACACCTTGTCTGATGTCCCAGCTGACACCGTTCACAGCAGGAGCTTTGATGTTCCAGCCCCAAGACATTGTGATTGTGTTGTCTCTTACACTGGGTTCCCCAAAAAGAAGTGGCACCAACTCAAAATCATGAGAGTGATTTAAAAATCAATGTAATATAAGGAAAATGGTGGTGTAGTTTTGCGTGGCTGGGTTCTGGTGGAGAAGGGGGGCTGCAGGGGTGGCTTCTGCAAGAAGCAGCCAGAAGCTCTCTGCAGGCCTGACAGAGCAAACACCAGCCAGCTCAAGGCTGGAGTCATTGTTGACCAAGGCCAAGCCCATCTATTAAGAAGGGAGGGGTGGGGGAGGTGCTTTAAAATCTGGTCGCACTTCTCAGTACCCATCTCTGGTGTCACTGGGTTTGTGTAGTATAATAAACTAGAGTTTTCTTTCCTTTATTCTGTGTTGAGTCTGTTTTGCCCATGATGCAAATTGCAGAATGATCTCTCCCTGTCCTTATCTCAACTCCTAGGCCTCTCAATATATATTTTCTCCCCTGTCCAGCTGAAAAAGGGAGTGATAGAGCGGCTTTGGTGGGTGTCTGACCTCCAGCTGGGGTCAAACCACCACACCCTTGAATTGATTCATATGTGGAAAAGCCAGCAGACTTCATTACATTTATTTGATGTCTTTAAGCATAACGCTTTTGATTCTTGGATACCATTAATCACACACACAGATCCACGAACTTAGAAAATCACTTTATTCCTGGTTATTCAGAAAAATGTTAGACCAAGTTGCAAGGAAGCAAAAAAGATAGGTGATGGGTAATTTTGATGAAAAGCAGACATTAGTTGCAAATGAAGGGGCCTCATCCACAGCTGCCAGGGAGAGCATTTTGCAGGTGATCAGTTGAGAGAAGGAATAGTTTTGTCTTTCTGGGTTTGAAACAGATGCATCTCTTGCTCCAGGTGGGGACCCAAGCAAGGGCAGATTCGTGCTGTTGTACTTTGACTGTCATTTAAGCTCCAGGAAGATAAAAATGAACACCAGCATCTCTCAGGAAGGCTTGCAGCAGGATGCGTTATCAAGCAACAAGGAGGAAAGCCAGGCTAGTTACTGTTGCCGCTTAACAACCCCAAACCAGCACATTCATTTGGTACTTAGGAATTTGAATGAGAAGGGCACAGCTGCACACAACCTGCTTGGTTGCAACGCCAGTGGCTTATGAAACATGCTGTGCAAATATAAGTCATAATTGTTACCTTTTAGCCTTAAGCCACAACAGAAGATATCTGCAATGTGCCACATTCCTTTGGGGTGCCATAGGGCTTAAGGCCAAAGGCAACATCATTTCACCCAGCTGGGAAGTGCAGTAGTACCTTGCCAGTGCAGGTTCTGCAGAGTGTTAGTCAAGGATGAAGTCTTCCTTTTTTGTTTTGGCCTTAAAAAACCAACTTTTTCCAAAATTAGAATGGATGTAATTGGTTTTGTGTGCTTCCTCTAGTCCAGAAAGTGGGCTGGGAGGGGGGATAAGAAAAAGACAGTTTACTCACTTATTTTTAATTACGTCCTTTGGTTTCTCCCACCCACCAATTATTCCTGACACATTTCCTGGACAAAAATACCTTTAGCAGAAGGCAGGATCTTGACTGGACCTTTATCTTGCTCAAAACATGCCTCTCAGACTGAGAGGATACTTCAATTTGGGTGCAAATAACCAGGAGCAAAACAGCAATAAGCCTTCTAAGGTTAGTGAGTGTTTATTAGCAAGATCAATGTGTGCCTTTAGCTTAAGGTTTGTTCTCTTTTTTATTAGACACTTTGCTGCATCCCTGGATGTGTTCAGGGTCAGGATGGATGGGGCTTTGGGCCACCTGGTCTATTGAAGGGTGCCCCTTTCCAGCCCAAAGCATTCTATGCTTCTGTAAAATGCATCACATGCTGCTTTGAACGTGTGCTGTTCTGAAAACTGAAACCAAACTCATCAAACAGAGGAAGATCAGTAAAACAAGAACAAATCAGGGCAACTCAACACGGTCCCAGCCCTCCCTGTGCTGCATGCAGACTCAGGCAAAGCATTCGGTGGCTGTGTCCCACCTCCAACAGTCATGAGGCAGAAGGGGCTTCCCAATTTCTAACTGACAGTCGTTTCGCATCAGTGTATTAGGTATATTTGTTTTGCTTGCAGCTCTTCAGGGGAGGGAATGTCTGCATGCCAACCTGTCCATGTGCGGAGTTAGTGCTTTGCATGACCTGCTGATCAGGGAGTTATTCGGGCCCATTTTGGAAATGATACTGGCAAAGAAAGTGATGCTATTGCACAAAGTCATCAGTTTATTCTAGAGCAGAGCTGTGAAGCCTCAGGTCCCCAGTCCCCACCTACCGTGCAGCTTTCCTGCTAGGGCTGCTTACCAGTCTCCTCCTGGGATGGGGTGAACTTTCCACTCCCCAAACCAACAAATTTCATAGCTGTTGTGAATTGATGATCGAAACACGTTTATGGATTATGTCAGCTTAAATGTTTTGGGTTTAAATAATGCAAAAATACTTAATTTTTATTTAAATTCTAATTTTTTCCTCTTTTTTTTTTTTATTCCAACTATAGATACACTTCATATTTGAAGAGTTATGCTGACAAACTCAGCCCTTCAGCAGTTTCAAAACTTTTCTAACCCACTCTCAAATGAGCAGATTCACTGAAACCAAACCTTTCTGCAGACTGTTCTGGCTTTAGCAAACTGGCATTTTTTTAAGGAAAAATATGCTTCACAGGAGAAATTCCAGTTCTCTTGCCGAAATTATTGTATAAAGGCTTTCATGACACTCAGAGGTCAGTTTGTTTTCTTAGAGAAAGCAAGTTCATATTTTCTGCCACCCTCCTCTTCTAACTTGAAAGGAAATAAAAATAAACAGTCTCCTTTTAGTAGTGAAAGTGCCATTTTTGCACTTCTGTGAGCACTTTATATGTGTGAACCACCATAGAAAAAGTAATTAAGTAGCTTAAAACTTCTGCAGCTGAGCTGGTGAGCCTGGAGCTGTGGGAACACTGAATTCCCAAGGCTGAGCCACCTCATGCCTGTTGGCTCGCAAAGGTCATGGTTGTCCATCGGGCTGCCCAGAGGTCTGGTGTCTCATGGCTCCATGCGAGGTCCCTGGGTCGGTGGCTGTGCATTAGTTGGCAGAGCCCTGCCAAGGATCCCAAAGTGCAAAATCCCGACACTTACCTTGAACTTGGGGGTCTGTACAGGTGTAATTTTGCTCTCCTGCCCCTCAATTTACCCTCAGTTTTCCAGAGGCAGAAATTTGACATGGCTTGGAACCCTGCTGCTCTGACAAGGTCCTAAAGATCAGCAGTGGTCACCCACACAGCACGTGGGTGCAGCAGGATTGGGGCACAACCCAGGTAGGTGCCAGTGTCCTGTGGTCAGACACTGGCCTGGCTGCTCAAGCAGAGGGGATGGTGGCAGTGCTGGCACCCAGGTGGCAGTTGCTGCAGGGGCTTTTGGAGGATAATTGATGAGGTGTAGGTTTTCTGGGGAAGGAGGATAAGCTCCTCACTGTAGAGCCCTTTGAAGTGGGACATTATTTACCCTGTCAAAGAGAGGATGGGGAATGGCTGACACATTTCCACATGTAGCCACCTGGGTAGAAAAAATAACATTACAGAGGACTCAGGCTGCTGAGATGTGATGCAAGGAGGATGCTGCTACCAAGAAATCACATCTACAGTGTGAAACAAGTTTGGAGGGGGAGCTGTTAGCCATGGGAGCAAGCATCTGAGGCTGTGCCTAAAGCCCAGGGCAGGAGCATGCCACACTGTGGCTGGCAGCCCCGTATCCCAGCACCTGGCTGGGGCCACATAACTTACAACCAGCCCAAATACGTCGTCTCTTCTGAGCCCTGCCTGGCTGGCAGGAGGTTGTCTCTGCTTAACGGATGTTAAATTCAGGCGTAGATGGAGGAAGCCGCAGTTTCAGCACAGTGTGGGTGGTGTTAGGGGAATCCTGCAGGTCATTCTGCAGGCTTGATGCGAATTTATAGCTGTAGCTTATCACTCAGCTAATTAATTATTGCCTTTTTAAATTAATTTGTGAGGGGTCAGTGTCTCTTTATACATTAAGAGATGATATAAGAGGAACAGGCAAGAGGGCAATGATCAAGCCCTCTTGGGAGGGCAGTGCCTGCTAAAGCTGCCAGACGTAGGTGCTTGCAGCAAGCACTGTGTTAACGCTGGGAACGGTGTAGGACACAGAATATTTGATCTGCTGTGAGACCCTTTGCACTGAAACCACCAAGCCACTGAAAGGCATGCGTGGGAACTGCATTTCTTGCCTTAAGCAAGATGTTGTATGCTTGCAAAGGTGGCACAGGAGATGCCATCTAGACTTACAGACAGATCCTGCCTACTTATGGAAGTGATCAGTTTAATGAAGACTGTTTGGACTTTTCCTGGGTCCAGGCCTATTCTTCTGAGTCTTGGAGGAGCAACCTGGAAGGCATTTCCAAAAACTGTTGTTGGTGCCCTGGATTGCTGATGCTGCAAGAAGGTAAACTGCTCAGAAAATGAGTAGCACGTTTTAGGTACTTGGGGTCTGCTCAGCTCTTCGATGGAAGCTCAGCCTATATGCTGCTTCCCACTCAGCATGTTCCCAGCAGAAAAGTCCTAAGTCACAAACAACTGAAAATAGCAAAATGATCTCATAGATCAGTTGCTAAAAATATGGAGAAGAGTCTAGTTACAAATGCTGTGGCCGGGTGGCTTGTTACTCACCCAGCAGAGGAAGGCATCAGAGAACCCTGGATTCTTCCACTTTCAAAATATTTTTTTCCTTTCTGGTGTTGCTGATTGCCCTTTCCTAACTGGCACTGCACTGACACTGGGCCTGCTAGAGAGGGTCTTCTTCAGAAAGAAGTTCCAACGAATGAGGCAGAAGCACTGTGCATCTCTCATGAGCCACTGGCTCTGCCAACACCTGCCCATCACCCAGGGGTGCCCTGTCCTGAGCCTGCACACACAGGAGAGAAAAACCTCACACCCTGTCCGGAGATAGGAGACATTTCCCCAGGGGAATTAAACCCTATGGAGACACAAGGCGGGTACAGTAGTTTTGACCAGAAGCCTGATGCTGCCTGAAGACCTGATGTAGTTTTGGCCTGAGGCTGCTCAGTCACCTTTGCAACTTACCTGGAGCTGGGAGTGGAGTCACTCCAAGGGCTGCTGTGCAGAGAGGTCCCTCCTGAGAGCAGCATCTAGTTAGCAACTGTGGATGGAGAAGACTGGCTGCGGGGCCCAGGATGGCCTGAACATGGGGCATGGCTTTGGCTTGGAATCTCCAAGGAAGCAGTGTGCTCAAAGTGTCCTTAGCCAACTCTGGTTCAGTTCCTTTCCCCTCCCACCTCCAGTTGGACGGGTGTGATCGTAAAGGCAAAGTGTGTTTTAGGAAGTTACAGCCAGGATTTTGGAAGCTGAAAGGTCACTAGTGAAAGCTATACAATCCTGTAAGCCTTTGCTTAACAGGATGTCCACAGCAGTGCCTGTCCCTCTGGCTTTTCTTAGACGCAGACAGAGTGATCTGGTGTCCTTGGTGCAGGTATTTCCCTGCAGACTTGCTTGGCTGGTACGACTTTGCTCTCCCCCAGCTTGCAGCTATGCTGACCTGGAACTCAGCTTTGAAACACTAATGCGGGAAGGTCCTTGCATGTTAAATGATGGTTGCCTGTCCCTGCTCACATCTAACTGAGCAGGAGCAATGTGCAATAGGAAAATGCACTCCATAATAAATATATTTTCCCCCCAGGGTGTGCTGGGTGTTTATGGGGAGTCTCCTCTTCACCCTTGGTTGCTTTTCTGGGCAGTACTCCCCACTCTCTGTGAGACATTAGATTGCTCTGATCCAGACCTGCCACTGCAGATAAATCAGCATATAGCTACCTCTGAGCTGCTCTAAAAATGCATGAGTTCATCTCCCAGAGAGGTCTCTTGAGCCTCCATGGGTGGTGAAGTCCTGGCCGAAGCAATTCAGGCTGTGAGCTCCTCCCTTTGCAGAAGACCTGCTCTCTCTGCAGTTACCCAGCACCTGTCAGCTTGGGAAGGCCGGGGCTGTGGAGAGTTGTTCTGTAGGAAAGCCAGGTGCGTTGCCTGTTGGATGGTTCCATTACTGACAGTGGTTGTCCCACCCCTGTCCCCACAGCAGCCCCGCATCCCAGAGCCCTGCACCTCTCTAAACAAGATTCCTACACCTTGAGGACAGCATTGCTGACTTTCCTTGAAAGACAGGCAGACCCCTGGACTTCTATGGCTGCGTGTGCACTATCTGCAGAAAATCAGTGCTGACAGAACATGACCTGGGCCTTCTTGTGTGTATGACTATTTACTGGTGGCACAACAGGTCTGCCCTTCCCACTGGACATCATGCTTGCCCTGGACCATGTGTATCTGAAGAAGTCGTGCTCCCTTTTAAGAATATTCCCTGACCCTCTTTTCTACCTCATCAGCATTGCTCATCATTATGTGGTGACGTTTGGCACATCAGTATAGGTGAACACTACATTTATGTTAATTTCAGAGATTTAAATGTTGCTGGAGCAAGATGTTTAGAACACAGTGTCAGCTAGATTTAGGTCCACCACAGCTATCATCTTCCATGTTTCTTATCAGTAGAGAACATGGGTTTACATTTCACAGATGTTTACCTGCAAGCTGCATGATCATCTGCCATCCAGGCACTGAGTGCCTCTGACTGGCCTGACCAGCCTCACCTGGGAGCTCCAGGTGAAGGAGATAGTCTATAACCTTTCAGTTCGGAGCACTTCACTGGTTAGTAGTGAAAAAGGGAGCTAAACAGGGCTGGTGCCTTTTTGATGATGGGATTGCAGGTCTGTTGAATAAAGCAAACCATCATCATGCAATGTTGATTCCTCTGAGGCATTAGTACTGCATTGTATTTGGTTTGAAAAACTTGTGCAATACAGAGTTACCAGGTAATTAACTATGTGGATTAAAAACTGGTTCTTTCAGCGATTTCAAAATACCGATCCTTGGGAGTCACCAGTAAGCACAACCACACTCAGCAGTGGTGGCAAAGGGCTGGGGTCCTTTTGCCACACTTCAGTTTGTACGCTGGTGAACAACACAGTGACATACAACTTCTGCTAGTAACGCCTGTGCAAGACATGTAAATTGAGGGGGAGTAAAGAGGGACAGAGACAGGTTGTTGTGCAAACCTGACTTGCCTGGTCATGGTCCCACAGTATCCACTGGCAGGTAGCTAAATACCAACTTACACAACACGAGAGACAGATGTGCAGACTATCTGCAGTCTATTGCTCAGACTGACAGGCAATAATTCAGAGACAGATTTACCAGTAATCATAGCTGATCATTCCAGCATAGGCTGCCAGTCAGGTGGTAGCTGGAAAGGCTGCTTACACAACCCTTTCATGTATAAAATGAAGCTATAATGAAGAAATAGGGCAAGGATCTTTGTATGTTAAGTTGATGAAAGATCACAGCCCATGAAAGATCAGTTAGAATGTCTTTATGGACGTTTCCTTTCCTTTTGTAGTTAGAATACATACACATCCATATACATGTGTCTCTTTGTATATAGATTGCATGCATGTATACATATGTATATATATACTGTATTTGTGTAGTCAGTATATGGAAAAGCTCAATTGCCAGTGCTCACTTCATGCCCAGCAAATATGCCAGAGGCACCTCAGCAGTTGCAATATTGTTTCAAGTCCAAAGATGACAGGGTTTATATACCTAATATTTTTCAGGACATGAGACCTGTCCACAGAGCCTTGCATAGGGGTCTAAACCAAACAGCTCTTTACTCAGCATAATATAAGTATTTAGACAATACTTGGACAATTCTGAAGAACAGATGTGCCCTGATAGCTAGATGGTGTTCTCTCCCCAAGTTGCTCCACTGAAATAGGTGACTGTCAACACATGAAAGAACTGCAGGATCCTGTCAGCATGGTGCTGTTTGCCACAAGAACTGTACTGCAGCACAGCACAGACAACAGAACAAGGATCAGTTTCACAAATTCCCTGTGCTGTCTGCAGTCAGATTTTCCAAATTTTCAAAAGCCTTTTGATCTTGTGGACAAAGGCATAGAAAAGCCAAGGGTCTAGATGATGAAGGTGGACAAACTTAATCATGCAGTTATAGTGGTAGGAATGAATTTAAACTCCTGGGAAAGACACTGCATGACATGTTCTCTTTGTCTGGGACAGTTAGTTTTCTTCATCCTAGCTAGTGTGGGGCTGCGGCTTGTGTTTGTGCTGGACACAGAGTCGATAATGCAGGGGTGTTTTAGCTGTTGCTGAGCAGTGGTCACACAGAGCCGAGGCCTCTTCTGCCTCTCACCCCACCACTGGGGGTGCACAAGGAGTTGGGAGGGGACACAGCCCGGACAGCTGACCCCAACTGGCTACAGGAATATTCCATGCCATATGATATCATGCTCAGCATATAAAGCTGGGGAGAAAATAAAGAAGAGGACATTTGGAGTGATGGTGTTTGTCTTCCCAAGTCACCATTCCATGTGATGGAGGCCTGATTTCCTGGGGATGGCTGAACACCTGCCGGCCCATGGGGAGTGGGGAAGGAATTCCTGCTTTTGCTTTGCTTGTGTGCGTGGCTTTGGCTTTACCTTTAAACTGCCTTTATCTCAACTCATGAGTTTTCTCACTTTCACTATTTCAATTCTCTCCCCTATCTCACCATGGAGGAGAGCTGTGTGGGGCTTCGTTGCTGTCTGGGGTTAAACCATGACATGTGTATGAGAAAGTCACTGTCTTTGAAGTCCTTTGAAGGAGTTAATGTGTGTCTGGAATAGCCTTTTGATATAACCTACTTAAATTTCAAAAATACATTCAACAAGGTTTGTAATCAAGTCTTGAAGGAAGCTAGGAAGTTCTGAGGGGAAGTTCTCATATGGATAGAATGTTGACCAAGGGATAGAAAAAAATACTCAGCTTTCAGTGCGAAACTCCACTTACTGCTCCATGCTGGAACTCATGCTGCAGAAACAGTGTGGCCAGCAGGTCCAGGGTAGTGATCATGCTCCTGTGCTTGGCATTGGTGAGGCCGCACCTCGAGTACTGTGTTCCGTTTTGGGCCCCTCACTATAAGAAAGACATTGAGGTCCTGAAGTTTGTCCAGAGAAGGGCAACCAGGCTGGTGAAGGGGCTGGAGAACAAACCTTACAAGAAGTGGCTGAGGGAACTGGGGTTGTTTAGGCTGGAGAAGAGGAGGCTGAGGGGAGACCTTATCACCACCTACAATTACCTGAAAGGAGGTTGTAGAGAGGTCGGAGATGGTCTCTTCACTCAAGCAACAGGTGATAGGATCAAGAGGAATTGCCTCAAGCTGTGCCAGGGCAGGTTCAGATTAGACATTAGGAAGTTCTTCACAGAAAGGGTTGTTGGGCCCTGGAACAGGCTGCCCTGGGAGGCAGCTGAGTCACCGACCCCGGATGTATTTAAGAGACCGGTAGATGAGGTGCTTAGGGATATGGTTTAGTAGAGGACAAGTATGGTTGGACTTGATGATCTCAAAGGTCTTTTACAGCCTAGTGATTCTGTGATCCTGCTCAACATGGTATTAAATAATCTAGAGAGGGAAGAGTAAGGAGGTGAGAGTTTTCTGGAGGTGCTCAGTTAGGATAATAAAGATGGGAGCCAATTGTAAAGAATTGCAAAGGGACTTTATGAAACACAGGGACTGCAAATTAAAATGGGAGATGAAATTCAGCATAAACTGATGTGTACAGGAAAAAAATAACCCTAACCTCCCACATTATGCGATGTGTTATGGCTTGTCTACTACCACTTACATACAAAATACTGGGATTATATATATATATATATGTATACATAAAGCTTCATAAAACTGTCTGTACAAAGCTCAACACCACTAAACCCAACCAAACCAAGCAACCAATCCTCAGGCTATTCAAACGCTGGGAAGAGCAGTGACTGTAATTTACCTCCTTGTAGGTAAATTATGTATGGCTGTCTGGTGAGAGTGGTGCCTTCTAAGGTCCATGTGTTTTAAGGGAATAGTGGATAAAGAAAGTCATTTGGAAGAGAACCCGAAGCAGCCTTAGCCAACACGTGTCTCAGTGCCCTTGCCTTTGCTGCAGTGTTACAAAAAGCATCTGAGTGACAGTGTTTATGTCTAATCAATGGGCTTGGGAAGGAATTGTTATTTAATATCATACCACAACTGGCAAAGTCACTCCCTCTTCTCATGCTGGCCTACAGCACGCAACATATACAATAACAATATGGGTTCTTGTCTCAAAACACCTTTGGGCAGGACCCTACTGTAACATGGAAGAAACTAATGAAACTTGCCTAATCTAAATACAGGCTGCAAAAGATAGGCAAGGGATAGGGCATACACATGCTACCTTACAATGGAACAGCCATGGGAACAGTTTCCACAGCTATAAGCAGGGCCAGAGCTGAAGTAGGCTCACCAAATGCCCCAAAATGCTGGGTTCAAGATGGCAGTGGGATGGGTTATTTCATACAGCATTGTCTTTCCCAGCAGACACAAGACCCAACATCGTGGTCTGTCAGAATCACACATCCTCTTGAACTTTATGTTGCTCTGCTGGGTGCCAGCAGAGCCTCTCTGGTGGGATTACCTGGCTGCAAACTGTGGAATCTGGTTGAGCCTGGTGAGTCAAGAAGCACCTGCAGAAACCAAGCTGAAGTGTTTGAGCATTCAGCTGAGTTGTATTAATTACTATAAAACTATAAGCATATGTTTCAGCATATGGCATTTATAAAGAAACGATTTTAAAGAGAACAAATTCTCTTAGTTTGCCAGACTCTCATGCCTGTTAATCTTTCCATGGTCACAACTCTGGACACAAAAGGCAGGAAAGGGGCAGGCTTCTCCATTGGTTTTACTGTGTGAAGCTATTTCCTTTTGTCCAAAGGTGTAAGGAGAGCTGCAAAACCTTGTACAGAGGTGAAATCTTCCTTTCTATCTCTTGGAGATTTAGAGCTGCAATAAAAGCAAATAATGGTCTTCAAGCAACAGTGCTGGAGGTGAGGCTGCAAAACCCACGGTGTGTGGGAAGAACAGGAGCTTTAATGAAGTTTGTCACTGGCATTTGGCTTAACAAGTAACTACAAGCCTTGAAAAATGGATTAAGGTTGGACCAGGGCACATTAACAGACCACTGCTTTGTTATCACAGGGACACAGCACCACTCTGTTTTGGTTGAACAGCCTCAATGTTTTCACAGCAGATTATAGGATAGACTTGAACCTGCTCAGCTGAGACAGAAATCACAGGGAGGCACCCTCACCAGAGGGAGATTAGTTGTCATGCTCTGACCTTTCTGTGACTTACAGACATATCTCTACCCAAAGCCATTTCGTCCAGAGATTATCCTCTTAAATTGCTGGGGTATGTCATCCTTCTGACACATCCAACAACGAGCTGCAATTCCTTATGCTTAAAATAGGGTAACAGTGTTTGGAAAAGGGAAAACTTCCTTGCAAGGTAAGGACGTGTCAGCCTTGTTCTTCACAGTCCAAAAGCTGAGGAAACCACATCCCAAACGCTCTGAGAAAACAGCTTTTCTGTTCTCCCTTTTGTGGGAATGGGAAGGAAGTTTGAGACTGATGTTCCTCACTTCCCTTAGAAGATGCAAGCTTTAGAGTCTGTACAGTTCACTTGACAGTGTATTACTTTCACTACTCTTTTGGTGATAACAAATGCTTAGTCTTTATGAAATAAAGTTCCTCATCTACTTTCATATAAAAAAGCTGATGTGAGAGTTTTAGACTACATTAATAACCTAAACTAGTGACAAAGAAAAGTCCATCCCTCAGATCCTTCCATGCATTCTTTACCTACCTACTCAAATTTCTTAAATACTGTAATTATAGAAAATTCCAAAGCCATTTTTCAATTATTTATAATGACCTGACTGTATACAATATGTTTACTTGACACAAGCATAGGAACAACCCCCAACAATTGGATCTTCAAATCTCATACACCAATATTAAGGAGAGAAATATAAGAAAATATAAATGTTTAATTATACCAATAAATTAATAGTATGCTTGTATAAATATATCTAGTGATCTAGAAACATCTTGAATCGTTTTAGATATAATCTGAATTGCTGGGGGGGAGAAAGGAGTTATACAACCCAAATTTTCTGGGTGTTTTTGGCTCAAAGGTAAACAAATAATAAACTTGCCCTTCTACTCAGATGAGTTGTATAAGAGGGAAGTAAAAATATTGCTGGAGGCATGACGGCTCCCTATCTGTCCTTAAGAGACCTCTCTGCTCCAGCCAGGAGCTACAGAAAGGATTGCAATTCTGATTCCAGGAAAACTCACCATAAATTGAAAATTGTAGCAGTTCTGTTCAAAAAGCAGTTAGGAGTACTCAGATGAAGATAAGTAAGGAAATGCCATGAAACAAAATATGTTACTTGAGAAGAATTGGGCTGACTTCACTGCCGTATGCTCTGGATTATGTTACCGCAGAAATCAGGGTACCTTTCAACAAAATACTGTGCCACAGGAAAATGCTTTCTGGAAATGCTCTATAGCCAAGTGCTTTTCATCCCTTATCACAAACTAAAACCAAACATCTTTAGCTAACTGTGAAAGGTGCTTTAAAATCATGAACAGAGTCAGCTGAGCTACTAGTACAACAGGGAAAAAATGAACCAAACATCCATGGTTAATAACGGTGATTTCAGTAAGCATGACTTTAGAGAGCATCTTGAATTTCAGGGTTTCCTTATTTCTGACCATCAGGCTATTTAGAAGGCATGCAGCTCTCCACATAAGGTCCCTCTCTCCACCAGGGTTAAGATGCAAGGCTCATCTTCCACTGAAGTGTTTACAAATTTCAGAGGTGTGCGCCCTGATGGAGCTCTCATGAACAAACAAAACCACACATCATCAGGTAGAGATGCCATTACCATGGTTTAAATGCTTCCTTACAGTTCCTGCCTTGAGCAGCTCAGCACAGATGTGGTTTTATTTATTACAGTAGCCTTGGAGGACACAGGAACTCAACACATTTGCTAGACCCTTGCCTTCTCCTGCATGGTCTAAGGCCTGGAATTTCCCTACAGACTCCCTTGCGTGATGCCCTGGGAGAGCCTACCACCACACACTTGTCATTGATAATCACTTTAAATTAGACAAAGGCTGATTCATGTGAGAAAAGCTGGAGCAGAGTGTTGCAGCTGCATGTTTTTACCAGCATGGGAAGGAGGACAAAAAGACCTGCATAGCTGTGCCTCTTCTCTGTAAAGACAATGAAACAGCGACTATAAATTCAAGTGCCAAAAGGCTGTTGTAGCAACAGCATGACCTGAAGGGACCAGTGATAATGACAATCAATAACCTTTACACTAGGTGCCTTAACCGCCCAGACTAACAACAGTTGTGTTTGTAATGCACCCCCTGCAATTTAAAGTTAGAAGTAGTTACACTTCCAATACTGAACATCCTCTCCAAAGGAATATGAGACGTTGAAGACGTTGAAGAACTGGTATTTTTTGACAGATACTGAAGTGAAATCTGCAAGATCTTTGGTTAATTTGCTTTTAAACAAGGATTTTTAGTGGCAAAATTTAAATAATAAATCTATTTGAGAAAGGATTATGTGACGTATAAGGAATTATCCTCTATTTATATCAATTACAAGTGCTTCATTTTTAAGCACAAACAGGCTAGATGCTGAAGCACAGATGTGCTCAGGGCCAAAAAGAAGGCAAAAAAGGGCCCAGTTTCCCTTCTCTAGAACTGAGCTGACTGTAAATTCAATCACTTAACCACAAACTGCTGCAAGCCAACGGAGCAGCTCTGCTCCAGCAGACTGCAATGACAGCACAGCTCTGCGCCCGGTCTGTGTTTGGCAACGAAGTGCACAGGGATGAAATCTGATGCCCAACATCACAACTTGAAGACACAGTCAGATGGCTATTATTTTCACTGCCAGAACTAAACTTTATTTCCATGTGTATTACATACTGGTATTTGATGCCAAGTACATTAAAATTATTTTAACAGAGGATTGAAGTGAGGAATAAATATTCTTCACTAAATAAGTTAAGAAGGAATGTAAAAACCTGTAAGAAAAAACTGTTTTAAGCTTTGTTTTGATTTTGGCAAACCAAGCAGTTAAGTACTCTTCTGTTCTCTCCTCAGATCTTTCTAAGTACCAAAAAAAGCATCTTCTCATAATCATGCAGCTCAAGAAAAAGTCTTATAAAATCCATTTCTTATGCTAAATATGGTTACAAATAAAGAGTATTAACACAAAACTCCCAATTCCTATTTTTAAATACAAATACTGCATTATATTATGAAAAGGGGATAATTAAAATATATCAATGACTACAAATCTAGTAATTTAAAGCAAACTCAAACATGCTGTTTGCTTTCATGTGGAAGAATTAGGATATTGTGTGGTTCAAGCACTGCTGTAATTTCTGTCAACTCCTTGATGCCCAGAATGTCAAACTGCCAAACACAAAGAGACACGTATTCAGGTCTGAATAGCACCAAGTGTTTTTCTTTTTCTCCCCCCCATCCCGCCCCAGATATTAACATTTAGTAAAATGAGTGACATGACAGCTTCCTGAAAGCGACATGCACAAGTAGACAATTTGCTTCCAGTCTCCAACCAATAAGCTAAAAGTTTTAGACAATACTGAACAATTACTCGTGTATTTCATGGTACACAAGGATATAGTGCTTCCACAGCATCTCCTCAGCTCTCAAGTACAAAAATAGCAGTTATGGGTAGTCAAGAGTTATCAAAATTTTTATTGGTACAGAATGAAAGCAGCACTTACTTTATTGTTTTTTTTAAACCATACATCAGAAAATTCCCTAGTACACATGTGGAGGAGTGAAATAGGCTCTGTACTATTTACCTGCTACTGATCCTAGGTCCAGATTTAAAGTCTTTCCTGGCCAAATACAAACAATATAATTAATAGCAAAGGGAAGGCAGTTCCTCAGTGTGAAAGGTCAGCATTTGGAGTCTTAACTAAAGCACTATTTTTGAAACAATACATCACTTAAATGTATAATTACATACACTACAAGTGGAGAACAAGTTTTTATTAACAAGAACTATTGAGACTGGGCATAAACATCTTAACCACAAACCCTGGAAATATTATGGGTGCTTTGATGTGGCCCTTTTTGGCGAGAGAATAAGAGCAATGAAGTATGGCTTTTCAATCTTCCTTTAAAAGCGTGTTTTGTAAAGTTTTATAGGCTTAAATTATTTTAGAGGATTTTTCTGTAACAACATTTACTAATTAGAAGCATTAATTACATCAGTATATGAAGCCACTGGCTGACAGCCGATCACCAGCATAACACAGGAGCCGTTTGCTTTTGCTGTTTGCTGTTTAAGGGAGGTACTTTTCTAGCGAGAGCCATCCTACAGTACTATTAAACATTTCCGAGGTTACTACATAGCTTCTCAAATAAAATCCTAAACAGTTTTGTTTTCCAGCAGATACTCAAATCAAGCATATGCAGAGAGCAAATACAATCAAGTGCGAACAGTTCAAAAGTCTCTCTCACATGTATCGTTTTACAGTTACCCTCTGCAAAATAAAAGCTCCTCCTTACCCCAGTGAGACGGGGCGAGAAGGGGAAACAGGTCTGCCATTCATGTAGGAGTTTGGCTAGCATAAAGTTTTATTAAAGTTGTTAACAAAAATAGTTAAACATTTTTACAATTTAACATCCAGTCTGACAAAAGGCAAATCAATGAAAAAAATACAAAAAAGTAAAAAAGTGCACTACCCAGTCCAGTATTTTGCTTTAAAGTCATGTCACTTACAGTATATGAAAAATAAACCCAGAAGTGTAATTATTTTAAAATACACCGCTTCCATATTTCAGTATTTTACACATATATTCTATAGTGGAAGAGGAGATCTCTTAAAAACTTTACTCTTAAAATATTGAGGTGCATATGCCAAGTGGGACAGACTTGGCAAGTTCAGTTGCAGTAGAGAATCCTTTCAAATTTGGCATTTCATTTACATACCTTACCGCGCCAGCAAGGTCTGTAGTACCCAAACCTTCTAGTAAGAACAGTAATTTTCTTTAATGTAGATTTACTAAAACGGACAACTACAAGAAACAGTGAGGTCAGCATTTCTATGGGATCTTAAGGAGATACAAGTCCTGATGTAGTCGTCAAATGGTACAATGCCACAACAAACTTTAAGGCCATGTTTTATTTGCTGATTAATGGACAAAAGGCAATGGATTTCCCCTCCCACCAAATATTTTCTTGAAAGTCTGTGCTCATAAAAATCATGAAAAGTTGGAAAGACTTAATTATTGAAACTTTAAATATATTTTACACAATCTTGTTTGTACAAAAATACAAGTTAAATATAAACATAAAGCAATCATGATAATTTTATGTAAATCCATTTTGTGATATTCTGTTATATATAAAAAAGTTTCTCAGCTCTGTCTCATTTGTGAAAAGATCAATACCAGATTGAATCACTACTGGCAAAGGGCCCTAAAAAGCACACTTTAGCATTAAATATGTTTTACAATGTTAGTACCATTTCCTGATTTCATCTTTTCTAAAGACTGGCAAAAGATAGGGCAGTATGTCCATAAACCAACAAATAATTTGGCTACAATGTCATAAAACACAAACACACAAATCTGTACAACAAACCCAGTAGCTATGCAGTACGTACTTGTTACACACACACATACACGGACGTGGAATGAAACTTAGTGAGACGCCATTTCTAGTTCACTGTTCTTCAGCCTGGCATTTTGCCTTACTTCATCAAATGAATATGACTTTGTTACCTTTCCATTCTTAAATACGGTGTGAAGGAGATCCTGCAAGAAACACCACGGTTTCAGCAAATGAACAAACGGCACAGGTTACACAAATGCGTGAGTGAAAGCCTAAATCCTGTCTGGTAAGAGCAGAGCTTCAGACTGTCAAGATACTAAATCTTTGCACAGCTGCTTCTGACACCTTTCACTAATCATTAGAGAGAAGAAAGGATTTTGCCGCCCTGTGTGCAGACAGAAGATCTGTGCCAAATAGTCCCCTAAAGTGAGTTGTCCACATCTGTCAAAACCACACATGCTACATACGCCCTGCTAGAGCAGCTAGTAAGAAAGAAGCCACTCAACCAATTAGATGCAATTCAATTACAGAGGTTTAAAATGAAATCTTTATTTCCCCTAGAGCAACTATGGGGGGAAAATTGTAATAATAAAAAAAAAATATCTTTATTTTCAGTTGCCTTTGCAGACACATTGGGTAAAACAGCGCTCCAAGAAGTGCTTGCAAATGACACACGGAAAGAGAAGTTAGCACAAGAGCAACGTCGAGCTGCTGCTATGCTTGATGACCTATTGCAAAGACATGTGGCTTCAGGGAAATGGCCCCCCAAAAGTGTACATTTCCCTGAAGCTGCACTACACAAATAACCCTCTCTAATAACCCACGATAGAAAATTTCTTCAGCATTTATTTCACCTGTTAAAACCAAAGGAACTACCTATTGCCTAGTTTCAGACCCTAAGTCTTGCAATTTGTTTTTGAAGAGTTTTCTCACCATTAACTCCCTCTCTCTCTACAAATGTATATGTAAAAATGTGCATCACAAGCATATACACATGCATGTGCTTATATATATAAACTTTCAATGTTGTTTTTTCTTTAATCTTTGCCCATTATGTAGAATGCATGTAACTGTTTCCTGCCTTGAAGTTTCTCAGAGGAACTTGTTTTATCCTTACTGCTGTAGAAAACAGTACACCTAGTAGCAGCCCTCAGCCTAGTACCACAGAAAAGCACTTCTGTATACAAGGAAACTCAAGAAACTTCCAGCTTTTAAAGGCTGAAGTGCAATTCAGTTAACTTCTGTTCAGGCCTCTTAATTCAGGAAGAGACTCAAAATGCAGTTAAGCATTTTATTACTTGCATGCTGAAGACACAAGACAGATCAAACTGAAAGCCTGAAACTGGCATAAAGTTTGTGCTTATGTTACCGAAATAGCATTTCATTTTGCAATTGTAGAGAATTATCAGGGAAACTGAATTCCTGGTTTAAATTTACATCTTTACAAACTGGGTAAATGAAGGAACCGTTTAAAAACCCCAACGGGGAAATAAAACCAAGTTTTCATTACTTCTGCTCCTCTCCCACCTCCAACTTGGATAACTACTCAAATTGTACAATGCAGCTGATCCAAAACTACTTGGCTTGCATACATACTGCAAGAGTGAGACGTTAATTTTGGGAAAAAGCATCAATGTTCTCTTGCTTCTGAAGACAAGCAAAAGAGAAAGATCTCTCTAATTGTAAAACCTGAGCATTCAATTGGCATTCTACAATTCTGCACTTACTGAATTTGGCAGTGAGGCTGCTTCTGAGGTAATAAGATGGGAGATGAACAAAACAACAATAAAAAAAAATCAATTCTAAAATTAAGTTAAAACCTTTTCCTTGGTCTATTTTGCATGAAGAATGATGCAATACATTTTGGAAATTCATACCTGTCCATACTCCTCAAGGTCTCCCTTGCCTTCTTCAAGCGTCACATAATCTCCAGCTGGTGTCCTATGCAATGACAGTCGTCCTTTCTTTGACCTTTTGTTCGGATCAGCAACTGGATCCTTGAAGACATTTACCTAAAATGAAAAAAGGGTTTTTTTTTAAAAGGGAAAGGGCAGTGCAGTGCTTGTGTACCTCATGTACCTCATGCAGATGGTGATAATGTAACAGGAATTGTCAAACAGTTTTTCAAGCAGGGAGGCCTCTATTGAAAACATAATGACAGAAGTAGTACAAAGACATACCCCAAGACCGTTGGTCACCACATAGCTACATTTGAAGGAACAGTTTAAGAGATCTCTGGTTAGTTTCTGCAACAAAGCTCCACCAGATCCAAAGGCAATATTCTCAATACTCCATTTATTCTTCTTCATTCCCTCCACAATCTAGTAAGAAAAAGAAAATTATGATGGAATGTACTTTTAGGCCATGCTATTCTTCCATAAAAATGCTTTACTACTTAAACAAGACGCTTTTACAGACAATTAAACCAACTAACATTCAGTTTCCAGGAGATATATGTAACAATTCTGTCAATGCTGGCTACACTGTTTGCATTTTTATTTGGAATTCCAGCACAACATCATTATAGAAAGTTTTTACTGTAAACCTGTTATCATACTGGCATACGTACTTCCCACACTAGGGTAGCACAGTAATGCAGTGTCCAATCAGAGCTCTACAGAAAAGATGTAGTAGGAGTATTTCAGAGCCTTCCGTTTTCCCAGAGTTATGGGAAGACCTCAAAGCACAGCAGGATCCTGAAACAAAACAGTCACCTTGCTCATCAGCTCGACAAAACTATTACCCACTTTGACCAATGACTTCAACAGAGCAGCCCTCCTGAAAAATCACATTGCCTAGAGCTAGATAAGCAATTTCAAAGATGGGAAATGGCAATATAACAAGCTGCTCCAAAAGTCTCCTTTGCCACCTTCTCGGACACAGAGAGATCAATGTGAACTGCACTGCGATCAATAGTCAAGTTAAAACTTACTATATAATTCCACCCCCACCCTCATTCTATCCAGACAAAAACATGACATCCTCTGGCCTGGAGTAATGTGTGCTAGTTTAGTCATGCTCATAGGTGGCCAGGATTTGTTTCCCTGACATGTTACCCCTATGACAGCCTGCAAAGATGGTTGTGGCCCTAGTAAGAGTGTGCCTGATCTTCTGAACATTTTACTAACAGAAGTGGGTGAGAAAACTTGAGAGTGGGTGAAACAGCAAAACTCCATCCATCTGGAAAAAGGAATGTGAGAAGCAGAATGGAAGGATGTCATCTATGGAGTACAGTGCAGAGTTTTAAAAAATCGACGTTGTCAGAAATTTGGTATTTTATGTGCGGTCTCAGCTTTCTGCATCAAAAGGAAATGCCAGAGTACCACTGAACAGGGCTGTTCCAGGAGCTACTGATGTGAAGATAGGTTTTTAGGGGACAGTTAGGACAAAGTTAGTTTCATAAGAAAAAAAAAAAAAGAGACCATTCCAATTGCAGACAGTGGAAAAGAGGTAGCTAATGTAAACAAGAGTATAGTAGTATTTTGTTTATTCATTCAGTCACATGCAGACTATCTCTTCTCAGAGAAAAAAGTCTGAACAGCTGATGAGGCCAGCCAAGAGGAGAGGCAGACTGCAGAGCCATAACCTTTTGAGGGTATGCTCTGAACATCTTCCCACTATGTTTTTAGCAGACACTACCCTGTAGAGATTTCATCAGAGAGTTTCCATCATTCCAATATTATCAGCTTATTCAGACTCAGCCAAGATTCCAAGAGAATCAGACCTCAGGCTCAACAACCACAACTTTCACTCAAGTGAACCCTTTGGTAGTTTGTGTCCTGAACAAGTACCTCTTCAACATGTGACAATTCTGTGGATTTTAGCAGTCATCATATCACTCCAGACAGTGACTATACACAAAAAGAATCTATATTCTCAGGTGATTAGGTTCTCCTGGAAGCCTTTAAAAGGGGTACCCAGGGAGGACAAAGGACAGAAATTAATTAAATTCTCCCTTATGTAAACTCTCTCTGAAGTAACAGAAGACAACAAAGGAAGGGTATGAAAAGGGATTTTTCTATGCTCTCTCCTTAAGCACAAAGCCCAATAGCACTATAAAAACCAGACCTGACTGGACCTAGACACAGACCCTACTTAGCTACATTGTCTTTTGAAAAGGCAAATGTAGTTAAAACTCTATCTGGACTCTGATTGAGTTGTCTCCAGATGCTGACCAAGTCTGAAGCCATGAGAACTGTTGGCCAAGCCTGAGCCAATGTATTCTACTCCTTATCCAGTTTTATAGATCAGATCGGACATTGAAGTTGCTTTAACATGCCTGCAAGATGTAGCACAAACAACATCCTACCAAGGCACATGACGCTTAGACTTTATGTTCACTGATACTCATAGGTTAATGGATGCTAGTGGAAGTACAGAATAGCTGCGCCATGGCCACTTAACCTCCCTGAGTGAGAAGAAATGTGACCTTCCTTTCGGCTAGTGTTCCTGCTCTCATTTACAGATGGTTTGTTCAGCTTGTGCCACAGGCACAACTCCTCACTTACCTTGGGTAAAGAACTGTCTTCCACCTTTCCCCTCTCTCCCAAGGGATTTCCTTACTCAGACTGGTGAGGAGTGGAAGGGAAGGGAAATTGAGACCAAGTTGAAAGACAGCTCTGCCTTTACCAGTGACCCACAGCAGAGGCCCAGATAACAGCTGCCTTAGGTATGAGTAAGAGATGGCAAACAGCAGCAGCAATAGGGAAGAAAAGGGGTAGATCTGAAAAAAGTGAAGCCTCCCCCAAAGGAAAACAATATGGAAAATTTCTTGTTTCACTTTCAAACCCACATAGGAAGAACAGTTCAGGTGTCAAGGTTTTGACCAGCTTCCTCTGACCATTATGAGCATGATTAATACAGCAACTGTGACTCCAGGTTAGAGGATTTTCTTTGTATAAAATTTTAAAGACATCTGGAAATTGAATGTTCAAAGAAAATCCTTTGAAAGTGTAATAAATTGTGGAGTTAGCAGATTGGAATGATTTAAAAAGTGAAAGAAAAAAGTCAGAAAAGGTTCCTTACCTGTTCTACCAGCATCCCCTATTAAAACAAAGAATTTTAAAATCCAGTTTATACTCTTGAGTTGTTTTCTATATTGTTGTTTCAGCTAGTTTGGATAGTTAAATGAGACTGATCGTTCATTACTTATTCTAGATTTTCCTGTTGTACCCATTACCTTTCATCTAATCCATAACAATAAATCATGCGTAGAATCTAAGGCTGACATGGAGTATTTAGAATTGTCACTTGCACAGACTATAGGATGGGACAACAAAGGTGGCTACAACAATACATTAATATTTGTTCATGTAAACTCCTTTCCAAAAAGGACAAATTGTACCTCAGGCTTAAGTTACTTTGGGGTACATTGTTTGTTTGTGGGGTTGGGTTTTTTTTCATTTTTTCTTTTTTTTTTCCAATAGAAAGTTTTACCTGGTCTTCCAAAAGTCAGCACAGTAACTGTGGTTTTGCCGACACAAGAGGATAAAAAGATCCATGAAATTTAAACATTAATAAAATTAAACTGCAAAATCATGGTCCTTTTGCTCCAACATAACTTGCCACGGTCAGATGAGAAGTGTCTCTTTCCTTCCTGTGCCTGCTTCTCCCAGCTCAAAACAACAGCTTATTTTCTCTCCTGTATTGTTCTGGTGAGTACTGGCCCCTCTTAGAGCTAATGTAATTTACTGAATCACAAAACTGATCACTTTTGGCTTAGTTTGCTGCTCCATTGTGGGCTAAATTAGTTTAATGACCAGCAGTTCAAAGACCAAAGCTGACATGAAGTGCGCACCATTATAAAGTCCAGAAGAGATAAGAAGGGGGCACTTGCAAGCACTGAGTACTGTCTGCTCTGCAAGTCTTGTGGAACTGGATCTTCAACCCCCTTCTACAACATAATACAGGTAAAATTTCCTCATAATCAGTGATTCATGGGGAAAATATGTTAACAGGTAGATCATCTGAACAAAGAATTGCCTCTTCTGCCTCTTATCTTCTCCTGTGGGCTGCTGGAATTATTTTCCTGCTCTATTTAGAATTTGGTGAGTAGGACAGGAATTTTGTCCAGTAAAACTTACAGAAAGCAACCTTCAAGTTACTTACAACACAGAATTAACACTCCAGTTTCTTTCCTGTCATGAGTCATGAAAATCTCAGACTTGCTTAACACAGGCACCAGTCCTTTGCTTAACACAGGCACCAGTCCTGTTACACACTAGCTAAGAACAAGCAGTTTATTAAAAACAAGAAAAAAAGAAGAAAAAGTCCCTTCACCTAGTATCTAATGATAAGATTTTCTGTATAGCTATTAACCTCTCATGCTTGTTCTGTTAAGCATATCAGCACAGCGGTATATTCTCAGAAAGCCACATGGGACAAAAGAGTAATTTAAAATAAAATTTGCTTAGAATAACTTAAAGTTAATTGCTAAAAGGCTATTGGAGGCAGAACAAAACTGTAGTGTGACACTGCTCTACTGTTGGCAATTCAGGTAACAACCTCAGTATTAACAGTTCTCTAACGTTTGGTTGACGTTCACGTTATGTGCCCATATTTTATAGGCAGATAGTTTCAGATTAACTAAAAGCAAGCCTGATGTCTCTCTTGCTCCTAATTTTGAGGAAAAGTGAACTTTCTTAAGGATGTGTCAATCTAGAGAGCTAAGACAAGTGTCAATAAAATCCAGTAAAATTAATCTTAAACTTATCCAACTTATTTCTGGTTTTGAACTCTAAGGCATCTGAAGATGAACTATCCTCCAGGACAAACCAAATCAACTCAGGTTCTCCCCCTTGTACATGCTCTTTGTCATCATCAAGTTACTGCAGGCTGTACCTTTGTAACCACATGATATTACCTAGTATCTCCACTGAGGCAATACTGGTGAATTTATAATTAGTTTGAAGCATGCTGCATCTACTCCGTAACCAACTTTTGTCCTGATGGAATTGCACTTTTGACTCAGCCTGGTCTGATCTGTTATACAGATTTTCTGGGCTTTCAACAATCTTTATATCACTAGTTGCCAAACAATGAACTTGCCTTCTTTACCTGTGTTTTTAAAAAGTCTCCTTCAAAGCCACACCTTCAAAGCTGAAGTTCAAGCAGACTTTGGATGGCACATAACTAACGAGCCAAGCCAGTTAATTACTACTATTGCTATAGCACAGCACTCATGCAGTGTGCTTTAAATATCAATGAAAGAACCAAACACTGCCAGATTTTTGATCTGAATAGACTTGACAAGCAAGATGAAAGCAAACAAAAGGCAAGACAGTAGGAGGTGGTTACAACAGTGGGATTAGGAAATGCTTTTTAGGTTTTTTGATGCATCTTAGTAATTCTCTGTGTAGTTTTAATGAATTTGTTTTAAGAGTTAGGGTATCATTGCTAGTATCTGGAATGAAGGGCAGGGTGGGGTCATCAGAGAAACTGCAACATCTGACTAGTCACAGCAGAATCCAGATTAAATATCAACATTGACAGTATCATCCTGACACACAAACAGAATCCCCTACCTCTTGCAATGTGTTGATATCCACACCATCTCCTTGAATAACTCTGAGATACGGTGGCAGCAGCTTGTAGCCTTTTGAGTTCTCCGTAATGGGAAACTTCTTCCCTAAGATGTCCAAGACCTATTTGAAAAGAGAAGGCAGACAGTTCAAAATAAAAATAAAACCCTGCCATTCCAATAAAGAAACAGAATTTTCACACACAAGTTAAGCTCTCAAAAAATAAAACAAAACCCCAAACTATAAATACACCCACATATCCTGTTCTAGATCTATCCACAGAGGCACACAAACAAAAAGCATGTGAGCCATTGTGGTGGAAGCCATTAGATTAAAGCAGTCACAGACCATATGGCCCTTTCAAATTTATACCTGAGAGTTAATCAGAACCATGCTTCTTCCCTTCTTTCTTTCTTTGTTGTGAGACCTTGCTGTTAAACATTAATGGAAGATTCTGCTCTTCTTTTGCCATCTTTTAAGATGGTGGATGTGGCTTTCAGTTTTCTGTGATTTTGTTAGCCACCAATAATTAAAATGAAACACTGGAGTTCACAGTTTTTCTTATCAGCTCTGATCTGATAAAGATTATTCAAAGTTCCTATTTGTAGTGTGTCGTTTGTCCCAAATGGGGCGGGTGGGAATATGTTAGACTGGTGGATGGCTCTAATTTGATAAAAGTACCAACATAACAAAATATTCCCTGCTTTCTTATTAAAACAGTGCTGACAGTTACTCAAATTCAAAGATATCAACAATTTTTATTATAAAACTACAACTATCATCATGGTCTCTAAAGAGCTTCAAGGCAAGGAGCATTTTTCAACTTGGACCTTATGTGCCACTTAAACACACATCTTGCAGAAGGGTGCTAAACATCTTACAGAAAAAGGTGCTAAACTTTAATTTGTAGCTTTCCTGGTTTCAGGTGGGATAAAGTTAATTTTCTTCCTAGCAGCTGGGATAGAACTGTGTTTTGGATTTAGTATGAGACGAATGTTGATAACATAGCGATGGTTTTAGTTGTTCCTAGGTAGTTGTAGTGTCTACACTCTATCAAGGACTTTACAGCTTCTCATGCCCTGCCAGGTGCACAAGAAGGTGGGAGAGCACAGCCCGGACAGCTGACCCCGGCTGGACAGAGGGACATTCCACACCATATAACCTCATGCTCCAGATATAACTGGGGAGGTGAGCCAGGAGATGGGACTGCTGCTCGGAAACAGGCTGGGCATTCAGGGGGGCAGCATTTTCCTAGGTGGTGAGCATTTGTGTATCACTTGTTTTATTATTATTCTCTACATATTAAACTATCTTTTATCTTAATCCATGATTTCTTTTTTCTATTCTCCTCCCCCAGGTGGGGCAGAAGAGGGATGATGGAGTGGCTGTGTGGTGCTCTGTTACAGGCTGGGGTTAAACCACAACAGTAGTGTTAAAACAAGTGGATTGCATTAATACAGGACACCAAGATGTGGTGGTAACTTGGTGGTAAGAATTCTTACTGGCCTGGTATTTATTAATACTCAAGTTGTTTCCCATTTTGTTATTGTCATGAATGTTTCTCTTTACAGAATCATCCCAGCATCGTTAACACCAACAAAACCGTCACCTGTTGTTAAAAAGCTTCAAGAATGGTATGGAAGAATCACAGAATCACAAGGTTGGAAAAGACCTTTAAGATCATCAAGTCCAACCATTCCTGTCCTGTGCTAAACCATATCCCTAAGTTCCTCATCTACTCATCTGGGGTTTGGTGAAAAAGATTAAATTATTCACATTGCAAAAGCTTTTCATGTCTGTGCTGAGATGAGCTAAATGATCCCAGTTTTCATAGGTCCAAGTTATCCAGCATCAGCTACATACTATGCATACCAAGATACAGCATTATGTTTCCTATGTTTCTTAGCCCATCATTACAAAACAAGTAATTGCCCTTCCCAATGTTGTATACAAATGACTTCAAGAAAGGATTACCTTTAAAACCGTGTCAAGGGGATTCCCAGAATCTGGTCTGATAATAAGTGGTGCCTCTGGACTTCGGGCTTCAATTATATGCCGTAAGTCATCACCCCATATTTTTTCACAAGCATTGTAAATGTCGTAGCTGTCACTAACCACAGATACAGGCACTGAAGAAAACTGTGTCACTATGTGTTCAAAAGCATCTTTTTCATGATCTTTCCCCCAAGCTGTTATGGTACTGTAAAGTCAATTGAAAAATCCACATTAGAACAGCATTTATATGTAAAATCACACATTCTGTTTCCTACCAGTAACTGTTCAAGATAACAATAGGCAATATGATCACAAGACAACATAAACTATGTTCTTATCAGCTGTGTTGCATGGATAGTAAATGCGCTATATACTAAATAAAAAACACACCTTGGATTAATCTTTGGGAGCTCAGAAAAAACACTTGACACCTGGATCTTCTTTCATATGTAAATGTGGTTTAAAAAAATTATTTATTTTACGTTTGTGAGAGTCTGTCTTTCAAATCTGAAATTCAGACAGTTGGGGAACTACATATACCAGAACAGAACATCTGTTCTAGCAACTCTAGGCTACAAAATGGGAAGTAGAGAACTAGCAGCATATGTTAGAAAAATCTTGGAAGAAACCAGAATTTATTTTCTCTTTTAATAGCAATTTAAAACCATTATGCTCACCCATACATTCTTCTAGAGGAACCTCAGGGCATTACCCTTGGTACAAGGGTACAGGCAAGCACATAAAACAGAGTTGCTAAGAGAGGTCGTAAGTTATTGGCCAGTTGATCTGCAGTGGCTGTATGCGACTCTCAGACCAGCTGACATAAATGCCATTAGTGTGTCAACACCGAAACATGCTCCCATACAAAGCACAGGTGTGCAGTAAGAGGTAGTGGGCATTGAATTTTCACCATAAAATGCTGCGTGGACAAGCCCCAGATCAGAGTAGTGAAGAGAGAGAAACAAGTTTGTTTCAAAGAAGTTGGGGCAGTCTGAGGAACCACCCTGGTGGCATGCCAGAGGCAAGCCCCACACTCATACCACCACCTCACATTGGCAGTTGTGGAACAGTAGAACAATTCCAGAAAAGCTCAGGTCTCTTGCATGGGATCATTTTTGTATCAGCCTGGAAAGGGTGACTGGAGCCTGCCTTTGATAACATGAACTTTAACTAGGGAAAGCTAGCCTGCTCTCATACCACCACTTCAACATGACATGCAAAAGATGCTTGTTCTCTGACTCTATGTTCTTGCTTTCATTACAAAGAACTTTATAGTTGGCCATCATTTTTTTATTTAACTGTAGTATTAAGCTAAGAGAAGACATTTCAGACAAAATTTTTGACTTCTATTGATCAAGCAGGCACTCTAGAACAGCACTGCAGCAGCAGTCCAGAAAATTTTATGAAGCTGTGTTTCTTCAAAGATGATCACTGCCCTCTGAGGGTTATTCATCTAAGCCTTTCCATTACCTGTCTTGCGATCCTAACTGAAAATATTCATTATTTAAAAGCACTGGATTTTGTGCTCAGTAAGAAAAACACCATTCTTTCCTTTATGTTCTGCTTATTTCAGTATGCAGACAGACAGGTAAAATCCAAGGAGTTGCATTCACTTGTACAAGGTTCAGATATAAAAGAATGAGAGCTCCTCATCTCAAGCCACTGTATGAGACCAGTTCCTTAGTCTTTAAAATTTATTCACGATTCTTAGAGAGACATCCAAGATTTACCATTGCCTGAACTAGTTACACTGTTGGGAAGTTTTAAAGCAACTCCCTCTTCTGGAGGGAGAACATGATCTGGGAGAGTCCAGAATTACAACTTCATTTTTGTTCATTTTATGATTTTATGTTTACAACTAATGCGAATCTGCAGTATCTACTTTTACCTGTAAGCTTTAAAGTCCACTCTAAAAAGAATAATCTGAATTTACTTAGACACTGATAAGAAGGTTAGAGTTGAAAACGTTGAAGACGCATTTACAGATAAGAACAACCATGCCACTCTTGTGCTTCTAGAACATACAGGGTCATCAGGATTGAACTTCAGCCTCAACAGGTGGATCCGTCATAGTTAATACTATATAAGTGAAACAGCTTAATATTTCTGGATACACAGATGGGTAAGAATAAACGTCTTTTGTTAAGTTCTTTTAAAAAAGGTGTTAATTGAATCATAGAATGTGTTAGGCTGGAAGGGACCTTTAAAGGTCATCCAGTCCAACCCCTCTGCAGTAAGCAGGGGCATCTTCACTAGATCAGGTTTCTCAGAGCCCCATCAAGCCTGACCTTGAATATCTCCAGGGATGGGGCCTCCACTACCTCTCTGGGCAATCTGCTCCAGTGATCTACCACCCTCGTATTCAAGAATGTTTTCCTAATATCCAACCTAAATCTCTCCTTTTCTAGTTTAAAACCATTATCCCTCGTCCTATTGCTACATGTCCTTGTGAACAGTTCTTCCCCAGCTTTCTTACATGCACCTTTCAGGTACTGGAAGGCCACTATATAAGGTCCCCCCTGAGCCTGAACAACCCAAACTCTCTCAGACTGTTTTCACAGGAGAGGTGCTCTAGCCCTTTGTTAATTTTTGTGGCCCTCCCCCGGACGCGCTCCGAAACATGTCTATGTCCTTCTTGTGTTGAAGGCTCAGCAGTAGCTCAGTATCTTACCTGTGTTCAGCAGCTGGAACAGAATATCCTGGAACCGGATCTTTTGTACCATAATATTTTTTAATTAATGCAATTCCTGCTACTGTGTCTGTTCCTTTGAAGTTCACCAAATGAGCTGAAGCTCCTATTCCTGCAGTCTGAAAAAGATGCAAATTTCAGTTGCCGCAGCAAACAGAGAAGCCTAAACCCAGTCCCCACTTAGCAGTACTTTGTAACAGCAAACCTCTCGGTTCCCATTTCACCAGTACCCTCTTCATCCACTTGCTCAGGAAAGTCAGCTTTCCTACAGAAAAAAGCTCTCCCAGTCTCACGCTCGCAGTTCAGACACACACTCACCCCCACCCCAGATCGCCCACCCAATAAACCCAAACACAATTTCACTGCTGAGCAGGGACTCGACTGTTAACAGATACATGCTACATTCCTTTACAGTTAAGTTTGGACTTCTCAAATTATCAGATAAGCAGTATTACCTCTTGTGAAGAAACTCCTCTGTAGCCAAAGTCATGCAGTTTATATTCCAGTCCTTCTAAGCTGCCAGAAGTCTCTAGCAAATATTTGGCCAAAATCTTTTTCTGCTCTCTGGAATTTGTAGCCACTGTGATTGGATACCATGACTGCACAAGAATGGTCTAAAACAAAACCAATCACATTATTAGGTGCATGTTTGCTTAGGACCTATAAATCCCCACTTGGCATTTCATCAGGCACAAAAAAATATTTCTTTTAATCATCCATTCAGAATGTACTGATGCCTCCAACAGTTTGCTTTAGCCTTAAATTAATTAGTTTTTATAAAACCTTCATAAGGTAGGCCAGGTATTGACCATCTCAGGATTTATCACTCCCATGCTACAGACACAACTTCCCCCATCCTCCTTCCCCTGTGGATAAGTGCTGGTGGGAATTTCCTGGAAAATTATTACAACCTCTTGCCAGGTAGGGGAAAAAGGTCTGTGTGAGAACACTAAAAAAAGAATCCAGGCATACTGAAGGCAGAAAATGTAAGTTGCCAGACATTCCCCTTAAACCAATACGGCACTGACCCTTGCTTTTAAGTGCATGAATATTTATTTAGAAAAAACACATTAAGTTTCCAAAACTGACCTCAATCCAATTTGTGAGCCAGTAGCACTCTGGATCTGTGTTTTCTACTGTGAAAAGAACATTTCCTCTGGGAATTACGGACCCCTCAGGAACAGCCTTTATTTCTATAGGAAGATGGCCATCGTATTTCTGTGTAAGAAACAGCAATATTGTTAAACAGCAGCAAAGATTAGGACCTACCTCTCTTATTCAACTGCAATGGATACAAGTTAGACTGAGTTTACCAATACAGCTTTCTTTATTTCTTTCAACCCTAAAAAGAATTTGGTTTGTTTACACACCCACCAGCCCAAATAAATTAAAAACCCCACATTTATAAAAGGGAGGAAAATCCTGTAACCTAAAAAATAGTCTCTTTATTAAACCAAATTATGATTATCAGTTGCATTCCTTGTGCAAATTGAGTCAGGGAGGCTTAAATATTCTATAAGAATACATAAATTCTACCTACAGAAGAAATATTTGCTACTCAGTTTTCTTCAGTGCTTTCACATGAAGTAAGCTAAAAATCCTGTAGCTATAATCTAGGCCTTCAAAAAAACCCTCTAGCTTTGCTTAGTTTAGGTGTGTGCTTTGTTAATTTATTAGAGCAGGGTCAGTTTAACATCTACTACAAAGAGTATTTTATCATCTCAATTATTCACTAATGTGAAATCTAATCTTGAGGCATCATACCTTTGTCAAATTCAGTCTTTCATCCCCAAAGGACTAAACATTATGTGAAATATGCCTTTTGAAAAAGAGTAAGCAGCAAACAGTAACTCTAAAGGAGTAATTACAACTTTCTGGAAGAACTTTGCAAGCTAAATTGGTAACACTTGAAGTGTTCGGTATATTAATATTTTTTGACAGAAAGCTTCTCATGAGAGATTCTTTAAAGGCAACAAAAACTGCATAAATTCAGAGAAATTACAGAGATTCGTAAGTAGCATAAAAACATTCTCCAGTGCCCAAAACACATCAGAAGTCTGTTCTACACTGCAGTTTAAAAGTTCCTTCCAAAGTGTGATACGATGAAGCAAATTGTGCTTATATTCCACAGTTTCATCGTCAGATTTGGAGACACGTGTTCTCATTTAAAAAGACAATGAAGCCTTCAAAAAGTCTCAAAATAATTTATGAATGAGTCAACAAAGACAAAAGTACACTTAAGTGAAAAAACTTTACCTAACACTGTACACTAGGTAACCGAGCCAGACAGCAAACATTGGCAGGTATTTGAATGTAGACAAGGAAGCAGAATCAGGGTCTCTGCTGCATATAAGAGCATACACAGACCCACAGGGTACATACACTTTCAGTTTGAGGGCCATAAGAATTTGAGATCAAGAAATGGAAATTGCATCCGTTTATTTTATATACACACACAGAGGCATTTTCTTTCTAAAACTGTGCAAAGGGATAAAAAAAATAATATATGGGTATACTGAAAAGGAATGCAGACTTTTGACTAAGCCAGAATCATGCACTGAAAGGGAATTAAAACACATTAAAACTCAAGTGTGGACAGACATGCAGCATTAAAAGCCTATTAATTCAGTTTAGCCAAAGAGGGATTGAGACTACTTTAAATACAGATGAGAGTAGTTCACAACGTATAACGTAGCTAATACAAAAATATGGATTGAATTCACATCTGTAGTTATTTCAAATGGATGTAAGTCCTCTACAAACCTCCCTATAGCTCCCTCTCATAAAAAAGCAGGTTTATTTACTTTGCTACCATTTGCAACACTTAATTGAAACGAATTTTTCTCTTAGACCCCTTACAGTCCACCCCAGTTGCCAGATGACATCCACATATATTCATAAAGAGAATATACCATAAAATACACAGGGTATGTAGAGAAAAGTACATGCAAAGAACTAAAAATTGTGTTTTCAAATGCAAAAAATATCCATTTGCTAGAACCCAAAATGAATTAAACTGCGGAGATGAGAACAGCTCTCATGAATGCTATTAGTCTGAATCTGCTGCTTTCACAGAGAAGACATGTTTGCAATTACTTGAAGATTGACACCTTTTTAAACAAAAGGGAAAGAGGGTAATTGTGGAAAGACTTAATTTGGAAGGATTTGCGTGTCAGAAGTGCTCAAGCCTTGTATTCCATAATAAAGTTCAACTTCATTATCTCTGAAAAATTTAGGAAACAATTGAACAAAATGTATTTTCTGGAAGTATTTACACATGCAAGAAGTTGTAATGCTTTCTGCATTAGAATAAAAATGGTTATGATTAGTTACAGAAAGCAGTGCAAATGATGCAAGCAACCACTAAGCACTATATTATAGATGGAGATTTGCCAAGGAGCCCCACTTATCCAAGCTGGCTGACGGCAGCCATAAATCCTTATTACCTGCAAAGCCATATTTGGCATCTGAAAGGATGAAAATTACTTTTCTCTAAGGAATCACAATTATATGATTATTCTTTGACAGCTGCTACTCCCTGTACACTAAGCATAAAAAGCTAAATTTATCCAGTCTGTACTATCATGGTTAAAAGGAGACACTGCTTTATTTATTCTACAGTTGATTCATAAATCCTTCATGATGATCTCAGACTATTTTCATAAATTTTTACCTCCAGAATATAGTTCCATCCCTTTTCATTGAAGACATCATCTTGAAAATGCTCCCTGTATACTTCTTTGGCTTCCTTGATTTTCTCTTTGGTCACCACTTTACCTGTGATTTCAGAAACAGATGAAAGCTTAGCAAATGGTGATACTCACCAACCTAAAAAATGTATAAACAAAAAGGTTCAGACATAGAAAAGTTGCTTTGTCTCCAACAAAGACATAGAAAGCAAGTCAAATGCAGTATACTAGCTATGTATAAAACAAATTTTACTTTCCATTATTATATAGATTAGGATTTTTGAGAAACCAACAGGATAAAATAAACTTGTGGCTTGCACATGACTCAGGAACAATCTGGGATCATTACTATTTTACAGCAGTCAATAACCTGTCAAGAGTTTAAGTAGCAGTGCTTTTCCCATGTGAAGGTGATGATTGTGCAAGCTGGCACATGCAGCAAGACATAACCAGACCAGCACAAGGGTTAAGCTGTGCTGCATCGGGAGAATCACCATGGAGAGGCCGCCTTACAACCCCTCTTTGATTAACCACTTCTGCGATGGGAACTGATAGACCAACCACATTATTTGAACAAGCATTGCTACTGCTTCAGGACCAATCATCTACTGGAAACATTAGAGAACAATCCTTATATTGCTAAAGAGAAAAGAAACAAGGTTATCAAGTGTTTTGATTATAGCCAAATGCCAGTATTTGGCCAAACTGGCAGAGATATTTATGGATTCTGGATCAAGACAAAGATGTGTAAGCCATATAACTAAAGTTCTCCTTCTAAAGCTTGGCAGAAGGAAACTTGTATTCAGACCAGAACGTGATATATGCAGATAAGCAAAAAATGCAAATAAAACAGCAAAAAGAAATTTTTCAGAAGTTACTCTTAGAATTGTCAATAGTGAAAAAACACCGTCACAGGCAGCCACTGTACTCAACAAAACTTAAGAGAAATTAAAACCATTATTAGCTTACACAGTACACAAAACAGAAAATACAGACTAAAGTTTGCATTCAAAATAAGAAATGTATTTCTGTTCAAACCTTCCACCCTCTTGTGATTCTATGCACAGTCTTGCCTCTTCCAGGTTTCAGTTTAGCCCACTGAAGTAGCTAAATCTCTCATTTTTAGTAAGCCAATGACATAAAGAAACAAAGTAGAGAGGTATCTGAATTTGTAAGTGAATACCATTTTAGAAGAGTGGGCATCTCATTTTCAGAACCACGTAAGTAACATCTTACACATGTCACCACCAGCTTTGTACCAAGCTAACCTGAAAGTTTTTCAACTATAAAACTCCATTCCAGTAAGGCTTGAGAAAAAGATACTTACTTACAAGTAAAGTTTTACTGAAATATGAGGCAGTTACCTTTTAAATATTTATTCAGAATGTACTGCAAACCATAAAAAACAGTTTCTTCATATTTCACTTTCCTTAATTTGGAATTTTCAGTCTTCTTTTCACGACATTCAAAGTAGGAATATACTTTGCTTGTATTAGGTGGATATTGCTTGTAGTGTGTAACCTACGTAAAAAAAAAACTTCAGTAAGAGCTCAAAACATCACCACAAAGCACAAGAGAAAGAATATTTATATGTTAAAGCTTAGAGTAACTCTTCTGGACTGTTCTTCATCCATTTACATGCAACAGACTAAGTATTTAGTGGATTTCCCCTCTTGTAGCCACTTTCAATGTTTAGTTGAGAAAGATTTAATTCCCTGTCATATTCTTTGCCATTGTGTCAAGCCTTTCCCCACAATAATCTGCATGGTCAGGCACTGGCTAGGATTTTAGGAGCAGCACTGAGCACCACCATGCTGGGTTGGTTTTCACTCTCCCACAACTTGGCCAAGCCTAACAGATACAGGAAGCACAAAGTTGTCTGGCACTACTGACACGGAGGTACCCACTGCATTCGATCAACATTCTGAAGGCTGTAATTGCATAGTTCAAACAAAAGCCATCCAGGCTCAAGAAGGCATCAACAATGGCCCAAGTGTTCATTCACCATGAACAGAGTGGATTTCTCAAATCTAGATTATGTCAAATCCAGTTTACAAACCTATCAGTGTTGGCAGTGGTGTTAAAAGCTACCTGAGGTTTGTACCTCCACACAAAGTTGCTATGTGGACTTCTTCCCAATCTTTGAAAAAGTTAATGTTAAAAGAAGCATGAAAAGGTGGAGTCTGAAAGTGTGCATTACACAGAAACTGGTCATATGAACATACAGGGTTTTGCTGGATTCAACCACAACAACTTTTTTAGCTACTGATAATTCTACCCAAAAGTTTACTTCTGAGTAATGTATCATCTGAAACAAGTACATTCTAACATTAATGACTTAATCTGAAAAATTCAGTCAAGCTCCATGCAAAATCTGTAATTCCATCTCAATCAAAAAGAATACACAATGACATAAATTTCATACTATCAATGTTTAAATTACGTGATACAGAAATGAGCTTTATTCCAAAGGTGAAGCTACCAACATTTTCTTACAATATGCTGAAAAGAAACCTCTGAACAAATTTATACATTCCATAAAGGGAAAACTCTTTCTACAGCAGATTGAAACACCATCTTACATCAGAACAAAACACAACAAGCTGTGAAAGTTGTCTTCCTCAAGAACTCAGACTTAAAAGTTAGAGCATGAGTTCATCATAAGTTTCTTGCTGCTATTTCTTATGCATCAAATCACCATAATTTTTTTCTAACATCACAAAGAATTGGAAAAGGGATAGTTTAACCACTTCCTCCTATTGTCCTGGGTCTTTTTAAATGTGCTTCTGACACTTTCAAAGTAAAGTATTTGAAGGTTTCCCTTGCCTGCATTGCTAAAACTGCATATTAAAGGATTAAAAAAAAATTACTTTCTTTTTCCTCTCAAATGCAATTTCTATTATTTCACTCAGCTTGGACAATGAACTAGATTGCTCAACTGAATTTTTTTGTTCTCCTATATCAGCACAAGGCTGTCATGGTTGTTTCCAATACTGCAAGGAAACATTTGAATAATGAAAAGGTCAATTTTCAGATCTTTCCATTATCTTTACTTGTGTGACATTTTCAAGGCCAACCAAATAAAACCCAAGCTTGCCATAGCAAGTATTTTGCCTTTTATTTCAAACAAAGCAGGGCAACGTCGATATTTAATGGAGCACAAACCTATTCTGCTCTAATTCCACAGCCACACAAAAGCAGAATGTTTAAGAGTGGCAGTGTTAGACCCAAAGACAAAACCTGGCTCTTAGATTTCGTTCTAGCTGTTCAGAAATGTCTCGCTCCACAAATTATAATGTGTTCTTTCCTAATTCTACACAGAACTTTCAAAAAATATATCAAACAGGCAGCTGACAGAAAACTCCTAAGGATATCGTTATGTTTAAAGGAAAATCAACCCAAACAAAACCAAACACATAAACCTTAACCGCTGCCCCCTGCCCAAACTGTGGAGCAGTCAAACACATATCGAAGTGACCATGTTTTTCTAACCAACTATGAACACATGCACACACACTGCCTTACAAAAAAATCGTATTAAACGGACTTCAAGAAAACACAGGTACCAAAGCCTGGCTGAAGTGTGCCCACACAGCTGGTGATAAAATACAGGGGGGCATGTTACAGTCAGAGGCACTGTCTGTTACTGAGTTCCTGAAGCCCGCTCCAAGTGGCGCGGGGTATGTCAAAGCACATCTGCAGTGCTTCTACACCAATGCACGTAGCATGAGGAACAAGCAAGAAGCGCTAGGAGGCCTGGCTCAGTCCCTGAGGCCTAAGTGAAACCTGGTGGGAAGAGTCCTGTGACTGGTGTGCAGCCACGGATGGTTACAGGCTTTTCAGAAGTGACAGGCAGGGATGGAGAGGTGAGGGAGTGGCACTGTATGTAATGGACTGCACAGAGCTGCCAGTTGGCAATGACACCATTGACAGTCTCTGAGTAAGGAATAAGGGACAAACAAATAAAGGGGATGTCATTGTGGGAGTCTACTTTAGGCCACCCAGCAGAACAAAGACATTGATGAAGTATTCTTCGAGGAACGACGAGACTCCTCTAGATCAACTGCTCTTGTCCTTATAGGGAACTTCAACTTGTTGCCAGACGTTAACTGAGACCACACAGCTAATACAAAGAGGTCCAGGAAACTCCTAAAGCACCTGGATAACTTCCTTGTTCAGGTAGTAAGGGAGCCAATGAGGAAAAGTTTCCTCCTAGCTCTCTTGCTTGTGAACAAAGAAGGTCTCATGAGGGAAGTGGAGGTATGTGGCCCTCTTGGCCATAGTGACCACTAAGTAGTGGAATTGAAAATTGTTGGTGAAAGGAGGAAAACTGCCTCCAAAGCTTCAATGGTAGATATGGGGAGAGCAGATTCTGGGCTGCTCAGCAAACTGGTTAGTAAGGTCCACTGGGAAGCTACTTTTGAAGTCTGGTCACTTCTTAAGTACCACCTTCTAAAAGCACAGGAAGAGGCAATTCCAAATGTTGGAAGTCAAGCAGACAGGGCAGAAGGCCAGCTTGGCTGAATAGGAATCTTCTGGAGCTTAGGTGGAAAAAGAAAGTATACGGCAAATAGAAGCAAGGTCAGACAATATGGGAAGATTACAGGGATGCTGTTCATCCTCATAGGGAGAAAATCTGTGTGGACAAAGCTCAGAGTTGAGACTGGCCAATACTGTGGCAGACAAAAAGGGGTTTTTCAAATATGTTAACAACAAGAGGAAGACCAGAGAGAACACTGGTCCACTGCTCGATGAGAACAGCCACTTTACTAACAGGGACATAGATAAAGCAGA
>VZTU01029191.1:5376-46856 GCA_013400835.1 Zapornia atra
TGTCAGAGGGATGCTCACAGGCGGGGGGGAGGAAGGAGGGGGGACTGGTGCAGAGATGGGGGGGGCTGGTGCAGAGCGAAAGTCGGGATGGTCACAGCCGGGAGGGTTTGGTCTGCCCAAAAGCTGGGGCAGGGAGCGTGATGACACCAAAAAGATCTTTTCTGTCGTCTCTTTGGCTTTCCCTTCCCAAGCGAGAGGTTAATTCCTGCCACCTCGGGCAGTATTTCCTTGTCATACTGGTTCCCGTTTCCTGACGAGTTTCTGAGGCTTTTTATGGTTTGCCTGTTGCAAATAAACTGTTGTGGCTGTGCAAAGAAGTTCCCTGGCTTTCTAAGCTTAACCAAGGATCTTCATATAAAGCTGTTAAAGAATTTTAATTTTGTTTCCAGGCTCCTTGGGGCTCCTTTTGGTCTAAAAGTTGGATGTACCTTTTCTGTTCCCATTCCATGCCTTTCCTGGAAGCTAGCTAACCTCGGTTGTCAAGTATAGAAATGAAAACTACCTCTTAGTACCCTCTAGAAAGAACAAAAACCAGAAGTGTGTTGCAACAGTGTGCCTTTCTTGGGTTTAGTCTCTTTTTAAGGCTTTAACTTCGTTTTGGGCTGGACAGAGATATGTACATAAATAGTTTCAAAGTAATTTACTTCTGCTGAAGACGTTAGAGTGGGATTTTTATTTATTTTTAAAGTATTGTCAGGAAGTTTTTAACTGCTCCATGGGAATTCGTTGCTCTGCTTTGTATTTTAAGCAAAAAAGATCTTTGAAGCTCTGAAAAACACGAATTAGGTTTAAGGAAAGTATTTGACATGTTAAAATCACCACCCATTCCTGTAAATATGGTCATTGGTGGAGAGTAGCATGGACATGATTATGCATAGTTGGGGCAAGAAATCAAATGGTATTTTTGCAGGTGAAACTTCTGAGTGAGTTAAGGTAAGTGTTTATCAGCACCAGTTTTGCTCTATCTGTTGCATCTCATGAGAGGCACTATTAGTGGTGAGAAGGTGGGCAGTGTTTTCTCAATGCCCTTTTCAAACTGAGGGGCTGTTCCTCCCCCAGGAGAGCCAGGAGTTCTGTAGGTTGATAGAATTGCATCTGCCAGCACCACACCGGTGGTGCTCAAGTTCCCAGGCCTTCAATTATATATATACACATAAAACCCCCCTTTTTCCCTGTCTGGAAACCCTGTTTTACCAGTCAATTGCCAATGGCTTAGGTTGTTAGTATTAAGAGCGCTGAAGAGCGTTTCCACCTTAAGTCTGACCTGAGCGTCCACCAACCACCTCCCCCTCCCCTCCTTCCTGCTTGTCTCCACTCCAATAGTTTATCCTTTTAATGAGAGCAGGCTACAAGTTATTCTTTCTAAGTGAGATAAGCCCTTGTGAGCTCTATTTTATCTAGGCAAGACTGGGAAATCGTTTGCCCTTATTTGTATTAAAGAGGTGTATATACTTTACCGCCAGTGATTAGTGCTGTACAGAGATTGCCTTCCCATCGACAGCCGGGGTGGGGGACTGGGAAGTGAATTGCCAATAAATAAAGAGTGTGCTTGTAAGGGCTATTGATTGTCCTCCAGCGTGGGGAAGCGTTTTGTTAGCAAAACTCTTCCTGAATGTGCAAGTGAGGTTACAAAGGAAAAGTAATTAGTGATTACTGCAGGCAGGGCGAGGCAACTGGGAAAGGACTGCGAGTGAGAAGCTTAGACTGTTTTTCTTTGAAGGTCAAAAATGGAAGAGCAGTTCCTCTGGCCACCCTCAGAAATCCTGGAGGCAAGTGTCAGGGAACAGAAGGGTGAGTGCAGCCTGTCAGGTAGCAGCACACTTCAGAGTGGTAGGCTGGTTTTCCAAATCACCATGAAAGGAACAGAAAACTTCATTTTCACAGGAAAGTATCATTTGCTGGTGGGATTCAAATTCTGCCTGTCCCGCCTGGGTTTGGGAACAGTCTGGAATTGCTGTTTGGAACTGTTTGTGGGCAGAAGGAGCCGGGGCAGCTGTGAGGAAGACTTGAGTGTGGTTATAATCTGAAGGACAGTGGAGCCCTTCCTGGGGGAGCTGTAAGAATAGGAGATTATCTGGGTCCATGGCTACTATAACCATGGTGCTTGCTCCACCTTCTGTGCTTCTTCCCTGTTCATCCAGCTCGCTGACAGTGGGTCTCACTTAGGGAGCTGTCCTGCTGGAAGATGAGTGTGTGGGCAGCAGGATGAAGCTGCGCTGCCCCGGTGTTCTCTGCTGCAGCCACACTCAGGAATAGGGTTCCATTGCCTCCAGCACACGTGTTCATGAGGTAATCGATGCTGGTGAACTGGCGGCTGCTCCTTTAGGAGCATCTCGATAGGGTAACAGTGATTATAATCTCAGAGAATCTTTGGCAAACTTTTAATTGGGGTTGAACAGAGGCTTCTCCTGGTGATGAGCTGATCTCCCTCATGTTTATTTAAAGACAACATGACAAATCCTGGGCAATCAGCAACCATTTAGTTATATGATGCACAATACTGGAATGATCCTGAATGTGGAGGGGTAGCTCAATAAAATTAATTTTGTATGGCTACTCTTTGTAACAGAAAAAAATAAATTACTGGACTGACGCACTCCTGTGTCTCCAGGAAACAGATTTCTGCAGGCTAAATTTGTTCTGTGAGGGTGGAAATGCAATTCATCACCAAAGATTGAACACCAGGAATATATTTTTGGCAGTGACAGCCTTTGGAAGGCTTATTAAAAATGGTATGAATTCAGAAAGTTTTGAGTTATATGAGAAATTTATCACACACTGTTTTATTTATGCACTCTTCCCCACCATTAAGCCAGATTACATGTGAGCATATTCAAGACATTATACACTGTTTGCTCTATCTGTTGATTTCAATTTTTTTTAGCCACATATTTCAGCTTTTGTTCTGAAACGCTTTTATGGAACTCATTACCTCTTCTCCTTTCCCATTTTATCTTATCTTCTAGATGCCTTTCCTTCCATCCATCTATCTTTCTATAATCAGCAACGATGTTAGTTATGAATTCCTTAGGAGACTTGTTAGATTTCTTACATGGCTATTTAAAAACGAACAAAGAATGCTTTTTAAAATCAGTTGTTCTCAGAACACTCAAGAAAAGAGCCTTCTTGGACACAAACCTTCCTGTGCTGTGCTTTGCCTTCCTGTGTGACCTTCTTCTGTGCTGGTCCACAGAAGATTGTTATTTACTGAGCGCTCCTAGAAAATACAACCGGACGGAAGGGAGCTCGCACCACCTGAGGGCACTGTGACACTGTGTCGTTTGGGTTTAGAGCCCAGCCCAAAAAGGCAGGGCTTGGGCTGGTCCCCATGCTTCTTCCATTTAGGATTACTATCAACTTCCAGACCAAGTGTACCTCAGAAATGAACGAAGATGCTTTACAAAACAGGCCTGTTGTTGTAGGCAGGTATCTTGGAAACAAGATCACCCTTCTCTTGTGTCCCTGCTGTTGTCTCCCTGTGCTCACTGTCGGGCGATGGTGGCTCCAAACGTAGTGCTGCTCTTTGAAATGCCGCGTCACACGTGTGGCAGTGACGTGCTGCAGGTTTATCTGCTGACATTGGCTGCCTCTTCTCTGTATCCAGAAAAGCCTGAGGCTGCTGCAGGGGCACCGAATGGTGATGCTGTGTTTGTGTGCTTGTGTCACTGCACTAGAGCGTGACACAGAACAGAAAGAACTCAAAAGCTCCCTGCATGGGCGCTCCCGATCTGGCTTATTGCCTCAGTCCTGCCAGGTTTGCCTCCTGTCTCCCGTCTCTTCCTATAGTGACATCTCTCTCTTTCCCTTCTGCTTTAACGTGTCTCTTTCTCTGCCTCCTTTCTAGTAATCTGATTTCACCATGCTGTTGTTTTCCCTGCTCTCTGGTGCGTGGAAAAGGTCACCAAGCATCATTCAATTAAGAAGAGCTCTGCACAGGACCAGAGTTTCTCTGCTAGGAGGGCGGTGGGCTCCCAGACCAGGCGGCCTCCAGTGCAGGTCAGCATGCCCCACCTCTGACAGCGCAGGGCCTCAGCTCTCCTAATGCACATCCACTTAAAGGACATCCTAGAGCCCTCTTAGTCTCTTTCTGCAGGATGAAACACAGTGACACCTTCATGTCAAACTACACAGCACTTCTGCTTTTGTTAGAATGATAACCAAGTGTGCTCCCACTAGGAAAAAACCTCAGGACCACTGAACTTCTGTGGGAAGTTTCCATAAGCTCTCTGAGGAAAAAAGGCCTTTGAATGTGTTCCTGGCCACACTGGATTTCTAAAGTGTCCATCCAATTCCATAATGGAAAATGCTGCTGTGATTTTCTGCGTTTACTCTGTGCTTTAGTGTGTGGCAAATCTCAGTGTTTGTTTAAGAGCAACTCATCAGTCGAAGAAACGGTGTCCAAGGACGTAGGGTTGGCTTCTCCTGGGGTCTGCCCAAGCAGCTAGCATGGTCCCATGGTGGGACTAGTTTGTTTTGGTGATCCTGGAGTATGTTTAGGGATAGTTCTATAGATAATATATTCTTCAATAAGCCAGCTAGCCTGCCCCAAATAATACTTGTCATGTGGGCTTGCTGGTTGGATGACAAAGGAATGCATCTGTTTCTTTGGCACTTGAGGCCAGAAGTGAATGAGCTGGACTGGTTTTCTCCATAACAGGATTTCTTGGTCCTGCTCCTGGAAAATAACAGATTGTGTCATATGAAGCACTTTTAAAACATGCTGGCATGACTCATATTGAGGAATTATCCTGCACTGAGGAAAAATGAAAGTAATTAAAGCAGTTTAAAAGTTGCATGTTCAAACAGAACTCTGCCTTTAAAAGTCATGGTGTGAACCCTTTATCAGCAGGTCTAAGCTCTTCCAATTAAGCAATTCCAGTAAACCAGAAAAATACAATAATATCTTGTGTAAGTAGCCCTGTTGGTTTTTATGCTTAAAGTTATCTTTATAGATACTTAAGTATCTGGAAGCAGCAAGATGAGGTTAACATCTGGCAGAGGCTTCCCTTCCTTGAAGTCTCACCAGACCAACACCTGACTTCCTCACATTGAGAAACGTACCTCTCCTGTGTTCCCGAAATCTGCCCAGGGGTTCACTCTTGTGAGTGACTGTGGAGGAGGCTTCTGGTACGCTGTGAAACGCAACCCATACGTGCAGAAGGAAGGAGGCACTGAATTGCAAAGCCCTGTGGAAGCAGAGGCACGATGCAGGCTCGGCAGTGGCTGGGCATGGCGTATGTCTGTCCAGCCTTTGTTACCCTTCTGAGATGCTGGTCTGGAGAGAACTTTAAATGCTGAAAGGCTGGGAAGAGGAGTGACTGTTCTGAGGAGAAGTGAGCCATCCAAAAAGTTGTGCATTTTATTTCAGGGGCACGAGATGGCACTCACTGGTGAGAACTCCCTTGGCATAAGGTTTGTTGTTAGTTCAGAGGCTTTACTTTTTGGCATTAGTTTTTTAATTTTTAGGTATGAGGCTTTGATACTTTAGTGTTTAGTTTTGCCTCAGTGTAGTTGAGAAAATCATGTTATAGCATCATTTCTGGGGTTAAATACAGAAATAAGCTAAAACTATCAACCAAGGATACACCTGTTAAAAATCACAGGGAAAATGTGGAGAGAATATAATCTCAAAAGCAAGGCAGAGAGACGAGATTTAAATCCTTACAACAGGAAGACAGTAGCCAGAGACATTCTTCTATGTGTGCTAAAAATAAACCCCCAGCAGGTTTGTTGATGCAGTGTCAGGTATTGATAGAAATGGAGAGGTCCAAACCCTTTTCCAAACTCGAGAGAACGGCAGTTAAATTTGGGAAGTGTGAAGGTAATGATGCAGCAGTACACTAGTAATATTTTAATATATATTTTAACATAATGTATTTTTTTCCTTTTGCTCCATAACAGCTTTTAGGAGGAAATACTCAATGTTCCATAACAATTATTTATTGTATGAAATAAATGTTAATGCAGTTTATTCCTTGTAGGTTTTTCCACACGTGGCATTAGCAAACACTTGTGATGCTGTATCAGCACGGGATGTAGGTTTTTTCCACGTGAACACTCTATATGTGAAATCACGAGGCTTCCCTTCACGTTGACACAATCTCATGTGTGCTTTCTATCCTCTCTTGCTTGCATTAATTTCTGCTTGTTTGACATCCAATTTGCCAAATGAATGATGATGGTAATCCTTTCTTCTGTGCTGTTGCTTCACCTTACTCCACATTGTGCACTCAGGTGTTCTGGGGCCGTTCCCCCTCCCCGCTGCCCCTTGTGCTGCAGAGGTGAAAGACTGGATTTATTTATACCAATTAAATGAATTCTGAATAGTTTTGCAACCGAATCACATGTATTAACTGTATCTTGTAACCACTTTATGCAGAACATAAGGACTCTGTCGATGGTACAGAAAAGCTGTATGAGCTGGAGTTTGGAAGGAACAGTCGCTCGCTGGGATAGGGGTTAAAAGCTTAAGAAGCAGGAGTTAGCAGGAGATGTGTAAAGGAGGGTTCAAAAGAACCTTCTCAGAGGATGAGAAGGAGGGTTTTATGTTTTCTTTTTTTCCAAACAAATGTTTAGAAAATGGCTACTTCAATGGGAAAGATGATTAGGCTGGCAAATTAGATAGACATTTGTAAATAGGAGGAAGGCAGAAAACTTGATGCATTGTGAAGAAAAATCTTTTCCTGTAAAGACAATATTTCTCTTGAAGTAATGGGATGATACAGTGCTGTGGATAAATTAGGGTATTAAGTGGAAGGTGGCAGTTACTCTCCTGCCTAGTGCATACCCGTTAGTGCAGTTAATGCAGAAAATGAAATGTCTTACTCAGTGTATGTGTACTCAACATAATGCAGGAGACAAACTTACGCTATCTGCAAGCCTGCCAGTCTACCCAGGCCAGTTCCAAGGTAGATCAGCTTTGAGAGCTGCTGGCAGTCGCTCTCCAAACAGCATTCTTCTGACCATCTCCTAGGTGCTGTGGCCACTAATATTAGAGTGCTGCAACCCCTGTCCTTCCCGCAGCCAAAGAGCGAGGCAGTGGCTCTTTGGTACATCCTCACCAATTCCCTGCATCCCAGGTTTTCTCTGTTAAACCCCTGACTCAATGGGTCTCGATTTTGGTGAAAGAATTTAATGGTATTTGGGTCAGTCTAACCCTTCCTTTTTATGGGCTGCAAGAGATGCTGGATTTTCATTTAGGACTGCAGTAAGTATCATGGTTTTAAAAAAACCCAACTCTGAACAATCTGATGCACACAGGAATATATACATAGGGAGGCATTTATGATAAGAAAAATAGTGTCTCTGAATTGAGAAGTGGTTGTTCTTTCTTCATGGAGCTCTGTGCACAATGCACAAGTGAGGTGTGGGCTGGATTACAGAGCACCTCAAACTCAGAAAGGCAGGTTATGGGTTTCTGTTAAGTGGTATCTCAGAATATTTAGTGGGTTTTTGTATGTTCTCAACAATAAATGCTCTTTCTATACCTGTACAACTACAAAAAAAAAAAAAAAAAAAAAAGNAAAAAATTAATTAGCTAAACCTAATTCCAATGGACAAGAGTACATAAAAGATGCTGTGCCATCAGAAAGCTCCAAGCTAGATGGAAGATGAGAAAATGAATTGTGACTGACTAATTCTCTGGAAATATCTGCTTCAGATTAAATGTAATGAAGTGCATGGATCAGTGATTCCAAATAACAAAATTATTAGGATATAGGGATAAGTCCCATTCCACTTAGAAGTTGCTCTGATCTTGCCATAAATGTAATTTCAGTTGCTTAATCACTCAGAATGGTGGAATGGTGGTTTCTCTTCAGGTGTCTCTTGCCTTTTTGGTTTTTTTAACTGTTCCAGCTAAAGTGATGTGATGCTGACTTGAAGGTAAATGTGAGTCACAACTGAGAAGCCGTAGAGTTTTGCCTTATAGCTTCTGCAGATTAATATGAAGTTTGCCAGGGAATCATCACCTGAATGTTTCTTTAGCTGTCACAGGTCTGCCTTGAGCTGCTGCCAGCACAAGCTGGTCAAACTTGGGCAAGGTCAATTTTTAAAGAAAAAAAAGACACTGGGCTTATTTTGGAAATAAAAAAGGTAGAGAGTGCAGGGGAAGCTTCAGGAGAGCACAAAGCAGTGGTCAGGAAGGGGCAGATATGTTTTATGTAGAGTCATGAATACTCTTAATAATCTCTAGCATTGCTATTTAGAGCAGAGCCACATACTAAGTCATGTAGGATCAAGTCAGGGTCAGCTCTTGAAATCTGTATTTGCGATTAACTTTCCGTAATGGCTCAGTTCTTACTCTGTAAAATTCCATCAGTTTGATTGGGGGTTGGATAAGGTGTTTAAGCAATGAACATAGTTCTGCCAGCAGAATGGCACAGCACAGACAGGTCTAAATGTCAGTAATCTGCAGTCTAGCCACCTACCTGGGCTTGAGACCATCTTAATCAAACCAAATTCTGACATTGTAACTGTCAATGAGGCTTTTTATTTCTCTAACTTGGAAAATATTATGTCTTTCAACTCTCTGAGTATTTCTGTGCCTGTGAGACTCTTTTTGTTGCTCTATCTTAGGAGCAGTCCTACTTCAGTCAAGTCAGAAAGAAGGAAGTATTACCTGACATGTAGTTTTTAATCATCATAGGAGCCAATTTGACTATTTTCTGGCATATAATAAATTTGAAATTCCACACTTCATCACACATGGAAGTGCTTTATAAAAGCCACTGTAGGCATACAGAACCTTCTCAGGCAGTCTGACTAGAAACGGCTGCAGCTCCGAGCCTCATGAGCATCCTCAGTGGCTCCTGTGCAGGGAGGAACAGCGCAGCAGCCTGCTTGAGCCAAAGCTCGTCACCTAGAACTAAGGGGAAGTGCTCATGCAAGCCATCCCAGTCTTGTAGACTGAGTAAGAATTTTGTTTGCGTGTGTTTATACTGTATAAATGAGAGGATAAAAATAGTAAATGTGAGACAAGGCTTCTCTGGATCCACAAGTGGTCAGTCAGATCCTAACAGAGCAAATGCGGGTGTTGATCTGCATCCAAACAGAGTCAGGAAGCCAGTGCAGGGACACAGGTCACAAAGTCAGGGTTAAAAAAAAAAGGAATACAACAAGATCTTCAACACGTAAGACTTTAGTTAGGTAACTGCTTTTGCAACTTTCTGGTTCCTTCCTTCTTCCAAGAGCAGCTGCCCCTCCTAATCACTTGGTGGCAACTCACATTTAACCCCAAACAAAGCTTTCATGTAACAAATGCCTTTCAGAAAACATTACGGTGCTATAGGGAAATGGAGATGTCAAGAGCCAGCCCCAGTGTTACCTTAAGCCTGATGCTCTGTTTCCTACATCAGTGGAGCAAAAACCTAGGACGTGCTTCAGGCCAGGTGTCAGCAGGGCGGCTTATCCTCAAGGAGTGCCACGGCTGTCTGTCCTCATGGCTTGCCTGTCCTCACGGCGTGCCTGTCCTCACCTGCTGCAGCCAGCTCCTTCCCTGAGCTGTGGTCCAAAGTGTAGGGAGGGCAGAGGGGAGGGAACACTAGGAAAGAGATTTGTCCTCCCCCTTCAAGTCTTCAAGACCCAGCAAGTCTTCTGCTGGGTATGTGGGGATGGGGTATTTAATTGATGGCGAGTCCTTGAACAAATCTGTGTCCATCCTCAGAGTAGCAGAACTGAATGAGGCCTCTGCTGCTGAGAACCCTAGAGTCACTCTGACCAGGTCAAAAACACGCTGAAAGTATTCCACAGGAGCAGAGTGCCTGCATCCTGGAGGAGTCTCAGCACTCTGCATCACCAGGCACATACCTTTTTAAGCTAAATAAACAAATAAATAAGAGCTCCATTAGGGTTGTTTCCAAGTCAAATTTTGACACAGTAAAATAGATGGCTGGCTTAGCTGTACTTTATCAGAGCAGAGGTTTTTCAGTCAGTGCATGCATAACTCATTTTCAAAAGCTCTCATGATCATTATTCATTGCAGCTTGTAAGAAAACATTGCTGTAAACCCAAAAGTGAAGACTTTGTTTAAAATTATTTATGGCACAAAATGTGTTCTCAGCATTATGATATAGTTTGGTTAGAGCATTTTGTGGTAATTTTGTCTGCATTGGGAATAAGCATAAAATTAAGGACCACTTTTCTTGTTTGAAAATTATCACTGAGCACTTCTAATCAAGCTTTTCTACTGTTAGAGGCCTGAAATGCATATGTGTGTGTGTGTGTGTGTGTATGTGTGTATTTTTCCCAATTATACATTAAATCTGAAGTACAGAGGAGAACAAAATTCCTATCAGTGCCTCATGCTTGGGGTTTACATCAGGCGGCCAGCAATCCTGGGGCTGGGGTGGCTCTCAGTTCTCCCTCTGTATGGCTGCATATTCATGATGTCAGGTTTTTGGTAATGAGGGTTGTGGTTGTGTGACTTACCCCATCTCTCTGGTCCAGGCAGTGTTGGCAGCAGAGCCCCATACCACCAGTCTCTGGCTCCATGATCTTACCTGCGTGGCTGCACCTTGGGCCTCTCTCTTGTTCTGACTCCAGTGCTGTCGTACTTTCCTGGGGACTCTTTCTCCTAATTCACTGATGGAATCTACTGTCTGCATTCCTTTCTTGTTTTTAGTGGTATTACACCTGTGGCTCCAGTGAGCTATACATAAACATGGTGTATCTGGGGGCAAAGTAGCTAACTCAAACAGACTGTCTTCTGTGTTTGTCAGCCCACAGGACAGCTTTAGAGCAGGTCAGCTAAGCTCAGGAAGGAAAAAGAACAGTGTCATGTTTATCACTACTGCTCAGTAATGGCTTAAAGCTCGGATGGAGATAGGCAGTGTTGAACCTTTGATAAGAGTTCAAAAGTCTCAGTGAGCGTGTGACTCTGGATGCAAGCTTCTTGGCTTGCTGTGTAATATTTATCTGTCTAACTCCTGCAGGTAAGTACTTTGTCACTTGAATAAACACAGTTTCTTTGGCCTTGCTAATGTTGTCTTTAGTATATTTTTGCTGAATAACTGGCTAGTTGTAAAATGTAACTTGGTTTTGTTTCCATCATTTTCTTCTGGGTGGGAATGTTGTATGTAAGTGATGCTTAGTTTAATGCAGGCATCGAATGTTTTCTTAGACCAAGCCACGTGTTGTGCTCAAAGCAGTTATTTTTGGGCCGTGGGACCAGCCTAGTTGCTTACCTCAGGGCTAACAGTGCTGTCAGTTTGATTGAGACTCCTGATAGAGGATCCACTGGTCAGTAACAGTCAGTGGAAGGCTTCATGGGACTTGACTGGGGTATTAACTATTTCAGTGTTTTACTCTGCAGGGACTTCTCCTGCTCTCCTGTTTTTTTCTCTGAGATTCCTTCCTAACAGGGGATTACTTTCATAAGACCTTTTTAATCTGGCCTCTTACACAATGTTTCATTAGTCTGTGAAAATTAACTTGAAAAACAATTTCAGTGAGAGAAATTTCAAGTTATGTTTACACTGAAGAGAAAATGTGAGGAACTTCTTGTTCCTGAGGATAAATCCTGTAAGAGTCCCACAACAAAAGATCCTCCACAGCAGACAGATACATAGATGTGATGTTATGGCAGATGGGGATTTAGATTTTTTCTTTTTTCCTCAGGAATCTCTGGGGTAGGTGCTAACATTTATAACACCATCAATCTCATATAATGAAATTTAGCCATGAGAGAATAACGGACTTGGCCCCAAACAAGTATAAATAAATCTGAGGAGAGGGGAAGGTCATGCTATGTGTGATTTATATCACACTAATGAGACACCATTGGCTGGATAGTGTCTCTTACTGATTTTGTTTCATCAGAGAATTGCTTTGGAAAACTACCTGAGGAACTGGACCCAGTGCTGAGAATGAGACTTGAATCCAGAGTGCATAAATGCTGAAATTCAGATTTTGAGTAGAAGGCAAGAGATGGCCACTGTTTCTCACCCAGTGCTGGTTGTGACCATCTAGCTGAACAAATAGAAATAACCAAGTGCATGCTGCTCCAGAACAGTCTATAGTTAGAAATTACAAATTCATAAATAATGTCTCCCTGATTTCAGTACCACACTTCCAGGTAGGAGTATAAGTACCACAAAGAAATTGAAGTTTTGGTAGAAGCATGGCAGAGATCTGCACTAAGCTTTCATGCATTGGTGCCTTTCCCCTTTCTTCTTGCTGTCCTCAGGAGCTGCTAGCAGATGGCTGCCTGGAGGGAAGCAGTGTCATGAACTGTGTGGGTTGTTTGCTGTGTTGTTAGCTGCACGGTGGCCTGAGTCCCCGAGGCCTTGTGCAGGGCCAAAGGGTAGGGCCTTCCTGCCTGTAGGCTGTGGCCATGAGCAGCAGTGAGCAGCAGCCTGGCTACCCCAGCCAGGTGCAAGAGGGTCAGCTGGGGCGGAGGGGCGATTCACGACCTGCCCTCACACTGGGCCCTGCGAGCAGGCGAGCGTGCCAAGGAGCATCTGGGTGGTGGCTCACTGTCATTTTCGTAGTGCATTCGGGACCTTAGAACAGCTGAGAACGGTACTGCTCATGGGCTGTCACCAGGGAAGGCCACGCATGTACTATGCTGTGTGGGCCAGGGCACAGACTCAAGCACCAGCACACAGATGTCCGTAGTCCTGCTTGTTGGACTGTTCCTGACGTGCTTTGGGTTAGACCAGATTGTGCAGGCCAGAGAGGTTAGCTCTATGGACACACCTGCTTGTCACACTTGTACAAGCCCTGTCCCAAATCTAGATTCTTCTCTTAGCCTGCATGCACTTACAGTTCAGGTTCTGACACCTACAAAAATACAAGCAATAAAAAAATAATGACCACCAAATAAGTCATATGCTCAGCACAAGCTATGAATTCCTGAATTGTAGCCAGGAGTGTCATCCTGGATCCAAGATGCTGTCTTGGCTCAGTTTTGCTGGGAAGCAGCTTTTAATAGGGGTATCAGAGGGAGATTTTAACAAACATCTCTCAAAGAACTTCAGTTTTCAGGGATATTTGGACTTGGAGTCAGTGTTGTGGTGCAGGCCCATTTCTAAAGGGCCTAAAACCAAACTGACTTACCAGAGCTGAGGCTTGCCTGGAGCAGACTGAAGCTGTGAATGCCAGTGACAGCCTGATCCTTCCTGTTTGCTTTCCTTGCTTCCACAGCTGCAATGAGATTGTCAAGATGTCTTTATGGACTCTGTGCATCTGCGTAGTTTGGAACAGGAGCAGATCATGGGTCACAGGGACTATGTCATAAAAATCAAGTTATGTGAATGAACAGAAAATATTTGGAGTTTGGGTTGCTTCTGAGATCTTTTACTCAGTTTTTACTGGGCACTTAATTGATCAACAAACTTGTGAGCTAAACGCTTCTGAGCGTGCAGGGATTTGTCTGCTGGGTCTTTGTGTAACGTAGAACTGCTTGTAGTGCTCACACAGATCTTTGTGAAACCAGTTTTAAAGCTGCGTATCCCTTACTGCCTGCCTTGAACAGGTAGTAACAAAAGGAAATGAATGTGCCCCTCTTCCCAGGAGAGCAGGGCTGCGGGGTGAGGAAGTGTCATTGCTGCCGCAAGGACAGCTAGTCACCTGGTGAGCTGCTGCTGTCTGAGGTCTCAGCATGGACTTTGCTGCAAAAATGAATTTGACGGTTGAATGTTGAAGATTATGTGATGGTTATAGAAGAAATAGAGGGGTTTGTTTATTTTTCTTCTGCTTTTCTTTTATTGTGAGGCTAATTGTTCAGTGCAGAGCCAGCTCAGGCCTTCCCAAGGATACAGGGAGGGCTGACTGCTGCCGTGCTATAGATGAGGACAGATTTGTGTTTGGAGAATGTTCCCAGTTTGGTACCACTTCTGCCTTACAGAGTCTCCTAGGATGGCCCCAAATCTTGACTTTTAGGCAAAGATTAAACTAGTCATGGACAAGATGTGAAATGTAAATATGACGACAAAGGCAAAGCTGTAACTCTTGTTCTGACCTTAACTGCCTGAAAGGCTTTGTCTCAATTTAATACCAAGTTCAGGGCAAATACCACGTACTGTCTTCAGGGACTGCAAAACAGGTGAAATGGATTTGATATATCCAGTAAACTTTTAAAAATAATGGTTATTAAGACTAAAGATTCTTGTGTACATAATCCCCCTCCAGACAGTGGGATTTCTTGCACACTTTACCCCTCTTTCCCCTGAATGAGGACTTCATAATAGAAAAAGCCTCTTTAAGAAATACATTGTAAACCAGTTTTTTTACTTTGAGCCACCAGGTGAATGTACTGGATAACATTTCTTGCTGATTTTTGGAGGGAATAGACAACTTCTGATGAAAAACAAATGATTGAACTGTTCTTTTGGTCATTACAATAGCATAGTTAGCTCTTTAAGTGAGTACTGACTTTATTGTTTAAACAATTCTTTACTGTAGTGTTAATAGATTAGTATCACGTGGAATCAAGTGGGTGAAAAACTCAAAAATCTGTGGAAAAGCTTCCGTAGTGACAGAGAAATAACTCCTGTCAGAATCCCTAAAAGTGCCAGATCACTGTCTTTTGTTGAACTGCTTTATCCAGGGAACGGGGTTTAACCACGCTTTGCAGAGCACTGTGCTATCACAGTGAAACAGAGTTTTACCTGCTCAGACCGGACCCCAAAGGGCAAGGAATTGTTAGCATGTCTGAAGCAAGTACAGCCTGCTCACAAATCAGTTTCGTTTCTGATGCTCAGGATGTGCTTGCTGCTTTTTTTTTTTTAAATTTGAAGTAGTTTCTTATTGATGGTCAGTAGAAGATGTTTTGTGTAGTTACCAGCTTTGTTTGCATATTGCTGGTTACTGAAATTGCTGCAGCTACACTGGTATCTTTCTCAGTGTGGAACACCTCTTTTGTACACAGCGTCTATTATTTGGCAAAGGGGAAGCTCTACTCCAGTCCTTTTAATGAGCAAGAGAGCAAAGCAATTCCTGCAAGACACTCAAAAGGGCAAAGACAACGTTTTTCCGTTCTGATAGTCTGGTAGAACAGACTTCAAGTGTGTCATTGCTGGCTTTCAGGAGCTGGGGGAATAAAAAAACTACAGCTTAAAAAAAAAAAGCTGGAGGAAATCCATTCATTATGGATAAAAGCCCAGCTGGAGCAGCAGAGTGGCAGGAGGCTGCTGGCAGAGAGGGGGGCAGAAGGTGCTCTGAGAGCTTTCCTCACTCATCCTTGCCCCATGTTCGCTGCACAGCACTCAGCTTTCCTCTGACCCAAACTTTGTTTCCTGGACTGTTACTGGAAAGCAGAAGTGTGGAGTCTCTTCACACTTCTACTGGAGACAGCAAATCCCCCTTTCGATCCTGAACAATCTTTACAGATTAGAAACTCCAGCATTATACTGTAGTATTTTTGCTGGTGAGAGAGAAAAGAATGGATGCATCCAGAGCCCCTGCAAATGAGTCGCTGCTGCCCAGTTCCTCTGGCCCAGGCAGATGGGATCCCTTCCGTCGTCCTTTGGACTCCATCCAGCCCTGGCACTTCAGGCTTCTGGCAGCAGTGATGCTGGTGGTGACCTCCCTGTCGCTTGCTGAGAACCTGGCTGTGATCTTGGTGACTCTGAAGTTCAAGCAGCTGAGACAACCTGTCAATTACGTTATAGTCAATTTGTCGCTGGCTGATTTCCTGGTCTCACTGACTGGTGGCACCATCAGCTTTTTAACCAATCTCAAAGGGTATTTTTACATGGGACACTGGGCTTGTGTGCTGGAAGGATTTGCTGTCACATTTTTTGGTAAGCTTTGATTTTGTTTGTAGTTGCATGTTCTTCAATGTATTTCCCATCTCCCCATGACTTTGCATGTCTCTGAGCTCACTGCTGCTTTCCCCAGTTACAAATGTTTTGTACCGGATCTCATGTGTGAGTGAATAACACACAGGACAGAGATAAAGATATATCAGTGGCTTGCTGCATGTATACTGATGATTGAATATGTTTAATATAATGAGAAAAAAGCTGGCTAATAGAGTACCAGCATCATGGGGTTTGGCAAAACAATGTCAGGGAAAAAAATCACTATGTCTAACTCTTTTCCCAGTGTGTTTTTAGGTGTGTGCACGTATGGATGAGTAAGAGGGAGGAAGAGAGTGAGTGGCTGCTCTGAAAGTCTGGGAAATACCAGGGCACAGGAACATCTTATATTCACTGTGCTCCAGTGGCTCTGAGGATCCGCCACGTGCCTGTCACACTCATCTCTCACACCTACATCTTCTTCTGACTCTCTCTTTTTTATTTGGCTTTATTTTGCTAACTAGACAAAGAGAATTAGAAGTACTGGGGAAGGGAGAATCCCCACCACATAGTTCCCTGTGTAAAGGCAGTGCTGCACAACAGAGAGGAAATTGGTTTAAAATGGGGCGTCTAGTTACTTGAGCCAGGCCTGCCTCCCTGGCCCTGCTTCCAACTCCATCGCTTCTACAGAGCAAGCACACTGCTGATCTCCAGCCTGGAAAGGAGCCTGGGGTTGCTCTCAGCCTGAGCTGCACAGAGGGTGCGTTGGGGAGGGACAGTGGCATGTAAGCCACGACTCATGGAAAAAGATCAGGCAGTTTCAACTCTTTGGTGGCTGATCAGGGGATATGTGCTTCTTAAACTGATGCTTTGAAGCTGTGAGCAGCTGGCCATAGGTTAGAGTTTGGTGGCAGTCTGAAATATGACTGTCAAGGATAGCATGTTGAAGATTATCTTTGTTAATACGGAATCTGCACATAATTTGCAGCTTTTCATAGTAGAACTGAATGACAAAAAGCATTCATCATCAGTTCAATGGTCCAGTTAGCTGCTTGGTGCTGTAGCCATTATGCTGTGGACTGACAAACTGGACAATATGAAGATCTTCTGCACTTAATAAATATTAAAATAATGCACATAAAATGCACATCTTTCCACAGCTTGGTTTGATGGAAAAGGTGCCTGATGTGGTGAGTGGTTAGGCACTGGGACAGGCTGCCCAGAGTGGTAGTGGCCTCTCCATCTGAGGGGATACACAAAACTCAACCAGACTTGGGTCTGGATGACCTGCTCTGTGGCCCACGCTTGGGTCTATGCTTGGGGTCTTGTCCTAGATGACCTCCAAGATGCCTTTCAACCTAAACAATTCTGTGATTCTTGATGTGAGATGGTGTTTGCTTTTCTGTGAATCTACCCATTGTTGATGCTGACTGTGTCTTCTTACTCCAGGCATTGTTTCTCTCTGGTCTCTTGCTTTGCTGGCTTTTGAGCGGTACGTCGTGATCTGCCGCCCACTGGGACACATGCGCTTGAGGGGGGAGCACGCTGCCCTGGGGATCGCCTTTGTGTGGGCCTTCTCCTTCATCTGGACCATTCCACCAACGATGGGTTGGAGCAGTTACACCACCAGTAAGATTGGAACGACTTGTGAGCCTAACTGGTAAGTTCACTCGTGCAGAGTACGGTAAAGGAATGAAATTGCAGCTCAGGACATCCCAGGGCAGGGTAATTTAAAATAAAGCTTAAAGATGATGTACATCTCTGCAGAAATGGATGTAAAGAAGCTGTAATCAAGCTGAGAAAAAAATGCCAAGAACAGATTTAAAAAAAAAAACCAAACAACTTCTGAAGGGAGAAGATTTGATCTCTAATGAAAGTAACTGTCCTGTGCCTTGTCCTTCTGGTCAGGATTCAAAGAGGAGAGAGACAGATTTCTCAAAAGCCTGGACAAAGACTGGTCTGACCCCATAGCTGGCTCTGCTCTGAGCAGGAGATTGGGCTACATGCCCCTTTCCACTTGCAGTGTCCCCCTATGTCTGTGGCCCCACGGTCAGGATCCTGTCCCAGCCCAGGGCTCTGGTGATAGGAGCAGAGGTGTACACATGGTGATAACAGTCAACAAAAATGCTCATGATAAGAAGGTGTATTAGTGATACACACAATGTGTTGTGTGTTTTACACAGGTACTCAGGAGCTCACACTGACCACACGTACATCATTGCCTTCCTCACCACCTGTTTTGTAGTTCCTCTGTCGGTGATCTTGGCATCCTATGGCAAACTGGTGCACAAGCTAAGAAAGGTGAGAAGCAGCACTTACAGGTAAACTGTTAAAATGTGCATCTGTGCAAACAGTGAGAATTTCTGTGGTCGATGTTCTATGATGATCAGACATAAGCAGATCACATTTCCACTCAGTTCCATAATTATCCTGACATGCACACATGCTGTGGGTGGAAAGTGGGCAGTTTGCATCGCTCAGCAGTACATCTCATTAGCTAAATAACATACAAATGAAAGAATGTCTGCCTCCTAAAGACACTAAATGACCCAGTGCTGGTTTAGTTACAGCTGTACTTTGATTCAGTGATGTTTCTTAAGACTCAAACCAGGTAAATCAGAATTGAGCTTGACATTTTCAGAGTGCTGTGTTACTCCGTAACAGTTACAGGCAGAATAAGATGTAGCATTTATGAGCAGTGTCATGCTGTTTAGTAAATAAAATATTAGATTGTCAAGGAACATGTAAAAGACTTGAGAAATGCTTTTGCATTTTATTTAAGGAGTATGTTGACCCAGTCCAAAAGAGGGTCAAGGATTTCCCCATGTCAAACACGAACTGCAGCAGAGGTGCAGTGCTGCTCCCAGCACCCATGGTGAGGCAGCACAGTGTCTGTTAGTGTGAGAGTGGGGACATGAATTACAAAATGTGGAGATGCTTGAAGAAAATCCTTGTTGGTGCCTGAGACTCCCCTAAGATAAATTGTAATGAATGCTATGACTCTGTTACTCCAAATAGCCAGACCCTGTAGCAGTGTAGTGTTTGCCAAGCACCCAGCTCTTGAGGGGTCTGCTGGAGCAGTGGCTAATGTGCTGCTCGGGCGCTGCAGGAGGTACTTAAAGGACATTTCCTTCTGCTAGGACAGCAGCTAAAAACAAAGCAGGTGAGATGAGATCCTGCGAGCTAAAAACAAAGCAGGTGAGATGAGGAACGAGGGAGACACTGAAAGAAAATGTTGCTGTCAGTCACAGCAGAAGCCAGTGAGTGGTCTGTCCTGCCTGGATATCTTGGTCAGGTCTGTCCTGCCTGGACATCTTGGTCAGGTCAGGATGTCTTCTGGAAGACTGATCTGTGCTGCGTAGTGGGTCACAGCACTGGCCAGGGACCATCTGGTGTGATCTTGCCGGGCTGTTCTCACTCTTCTCTCAGTTACCCAGGAAGAGTAGAAGCAGTATTAAAGCAGGTCACACTTCTCAGTAGCTGATGTGTTTCTCACTGCCCTTGCAGCTAAGTGACAGACCACAGAGCCAGGAAATGCACCAGCATTGTGTTGTGTTCCTTGCCCAAGGTGACTGCACCTCTGCTGAAGGGAGGCTGGGCTGCTTGCTATGTAGGTACAGTCTGTATGAAAAAATGCTGTAGAAATGTCATATATTGGCAGGGAATATCTTAGCTTTGCCAAGCACCTTCACTGATGCCTAAGAACTTGTACGTATTATGGTAAATCTTTGTTATTGATTTTGTTGCATTTATTGTTTGTTAAAAAACCCAACATGAATTACAACTTTCTACAGAGGTAAGGACACCCCCTGCCCCTTCCCAGGAGGTGCGGCTGTACCTCTGTAAGTACTATGTTAAACTATGAGTGCAGTGCAAGGGTTACTGGGAAAAACCATCTCCATTCAGTTCTGGTCTTCCTGTGGGAAGCTAAAAGGCCATACTACATAAAATATTACTTTTCTCAGAGGTGGAGTTTAAGGTATGTCTGCAGTGCCTTGGGGTGGGCTGCTGCAGTACCCACAAAGTTACCTGAGCTAGAGTAACTTCTGTGGGGCTGGGGAGCAACCTGTGCCATCGCCTCAGGACTTGCAGAAGCTGCCTGACAGCATCCCTGTGTGCAGTCGTGCTCAAGCAGAGTGGGGCTTTCCTAGCATGGCAGGTGAGTAGCCTGTCACTAAATCCACAGGCTGGAGGTTTTGGTGTTTGTTTTATAGACTCTTCTATCTTCTCTTTAAAGATGTCAGATTCACAAGGCAGGCTGGGAACCACCAGGAAACCCGACAGACAAGTGACTAGAATGGTGGTTATCATGATCCTTGCCTTTCTGATCTGCTGGCTGCCCTACGCTGCCTTTTCTGTCCTGGTCACTGCCTGCCCCTCCCTCCAGCTGGACCCGCGCCTGGCAGCAGTGCCAGCTTTCTTCTCCAAAACAGCCACTGTCTATAATCCCATCATTTACGTCTTTATGAACAAACAGGTACTATATGCTGCAAAATGTCTGTAATACTCATATTTTGTTATCTTTGCCTCACTTTATAATGGATTCTTTCTACCTACCTACTTGTTAGGCATTGCAATACCCAGCATTTAGAACTAAAAACCTCAGCCCAGTGTGTATCTATCTACTGGAAGATGGGTTAAGTCTCTGCATCATTGAAAAATGAATGTCAGTAATCATTAGGTTTAGATAATATAAAGGAAAATCAGTCATTATTGAACATCAGGTAGTTTTCTATTTTCAAGGCTGTGTATTTTTAGAATTCTTTAGGAATGCAGTGCCAGTGACCTGATTTTGAGGCGGGGTGGAAATTTCCAGTGACTTGAGTTTGTGTCAGGGAGATGCTGTGTTTGTGGGTGTGTGCACAGGGAGGCGTGTGGGGGATGCTGTGTTTGTGGGTGTGTGTGATAAACAATTGTTAATAAATAAAGTAAGAGAGAGCATAATAAATAAAGCAGAGTGAGCTACTACTTGTTTCACATCCCATGGACAATACCCTGATACCCCAATGCATGGCAGATGTGTGCTGCTCTTACCCTGCTCACAGGCACACACAACATGGAAACACACTGTCTGGGTGTTAGTACTCTGGGTCTTTATAGAATGTCATGATTGCTCAGCTTTAGAGTTCTTCATGGTGGCACAGAGAAATAGATTTTATGGGCCTATTTCTTTATATTCCCAGCTGACTCATGAGGGAGTTTGTAAGGGTTTTGGCTAGGACACAGACAGCTTTTAGGGGTGTTTTAAAATTCCTTATGTACTTGGATTAATTATTTTTTTTCCCCCTAACTTTCCAGTTCAGGAAGTGTCTGATTCAGATGTTCAGCTGCAGTGCCACAGAGGAGCCCAGCATGAACCCTCCTTCAGAGAGGGCAGTGCTAACCCAGGACAGGAGGGGCGGCGAGATGTCCACCATGGCAGCAGGTAGCACCGTGTCCAAGAGGAAAACTGGGGATGAACACAGAAATTGCCAATCTTGTGCTCAGTTGGCAACGTCCCAGAACAAACTCTGCCCCACACAGGGTGGAAGATGTGACCATTAATGTCGTGCTACAGTTTATTCCCTTGTTGCCATCGCTTAATACAAACAAATGTTGATATGTGGGGACATGATGCTTCTGGGACACCGGCTTTTGAGTGTCACCTGTGCTCTTGAGTGGATGTAAGAGTTTCTTGGCTCTGCAGGTGCAGCCAAACACCCAGCCATAAGGTGAGTCCCTTCCTCCACTGCGTTCTTCTGCCCAATCCACTGCTTGCTCCTGAAAATAGCCTCAAGGGGGCCAGTGTTGCTGTGCTGGCAGTAGCACAGCAAAGATAAGGCAGGTTTATGCAGCTGCTGCTCCTTGCTCAGCTGGACAAACACACAAAGTGGCACAGGGGGTCAGTATGTTAGTGGACAAATAACTAATATGTAGCACACAGCTGACACGGTTTCAACCAATGGAGGTTCAGGGATGAATGGGTTAAGTGGGGTTTTTTTAATTTCTTTGGGTATTTTTACTAAAAAAAAGCAGAGAAACCAGAGGCTTCTCTGGACAGACTTATGTCTGATCCTGATGGAAACCTTCTCTCAGCCACTGATATCCACAGCAGGTCAGACAAGCCATAGAGACTCCCTAGCACTATTCTATTAAAACAAAGCCTATCAAGAGCTGTTTGTATTCTCTCTCTGCAGCCCTTCTCTGGCAAGAAAATCTTCTGTGCTTGTGGCAACTTCTGAAGTAAATTAGTTTGGACTAGGTGATCATTGTAGGTCCCTTCCAACCAAACTATTCTATTAACTCAACATTAGGAGTTAGGAGGGTGTAGGAAAATCCACCTGTGTATTCCTAGAATGCTGGAGAAAGGACCAGTAGCACAGCTTAGGGCAGTGAAGCTGAGCTTTGTGAATCAGGTGGTTTTTCCCCGCGTGCCTGCCCTGTGCAGAGCTGAGCTGTCAGGGTCTTTAGACCATGTAGCTCCATGTGAAGATTATTTTTTCCTATTTCTTAATAATTCCAATTTTCAGCAATCAGTGGCTAAAGAATACAAATATCATGTATGTGCTGGACCACATTATGTTGAGACTTGGGTGTCTGTATTTCCATTGCACATTTTAGTTTCCTCACTTCTGTGCTAGGCATAAGCACCATCCCAGCCCAGTGTGCAGCAACTGGTGGCACCACGCTGTTCTCCTCTGAGGAGCAGTTGTGTCCTGGTCCTTCAGTCCTTATGTTCCTGTTTCTGCCTGTCACATCCTCACTGCTTTTAATTGACCTACTGATCCTGCCACGAATCATTAGCTGGTTATTACACCTTTGATAGGAGAAGCAAGGTGCGCAGCATAATCATACTTTCTGTACACAGGAAAAGGAACAGAAACCACCAGCTTTCCATGGCTGCACTCCAGCTCACGTATTTAATTCACAGGATGGCATGCAGCAATATGCAGCTTTAGCAGAGTGTCACTTAGGCACAGATAACCCCAGACTGGGCTGTGAGTGCAATAAAGACAGACTTCTGCTTGAAACAGCCTTTGGTGAGATGTTGCTACACCCTGGCATGCCAGATACTGATGCTTATATAAGATCTATACTTAACTGAAGGCACCTTAGAAGAAAAGGTACCATCTGACTAGATTTAAATGCTTTAAATATGAAACCCATTCATTTCTAGGTAAGACAGTAACACAGTGCCAGTCAAAACAACTGCTGCTCCATAGCAGTACAGAGGAGCTGCCCCAGATGCCCGCTGTGCAGCCTGAGCAGCAGGGACACCATACAGAGTGTGGTCAGTTTCACTTAAAAAAAATGACAATTTCTTTACACCGAATAAAGGCACTTTTGTTTCTACCAGATTCTCTTTCTCTGTTTATTTTGTTAAGTTACAGTTTGAAAACCTAACTGTATTTCCCTGAAAAGGAGTGAAAGGCTCCCTGAGGCAGCTGTGGTCAAACCTATTCCCAGAGCAGCACCTTGCTGAGCTGGAAGCTCACAGCGAAACTGTTGAGAGTCTCTGGGTGAGGATTAAGGGACAAACAAAGGGGATGTGGTGGGAGTCTACCTCAGGCAACAGTGTATCTGACACCTCTAACACATTAAAAACAGTAACTCTGTGTACCTGCTTTAGGTACCTGATGGCAATTTATTTTTCATTAAAAACAGAAGAATTGTTCAGTGAGAGCTTTCTTAAGTGTACAGGTAAAATGCAATCCCTTCAGCAATTTATTTCTGCTGTCCTTTACTTATGTAAATATTTCTCTTAACACTCAACGAGGTCAATCCCTTTGGCCCAGCTCTCCAGCAAGGGGCAAGGCCTCTGGAAGAAAGCACTGCTCAGGTAATGCCTGGGAGCCTCCAGGAGCGCTCTTTCTTTAGGCAGTCGGGTAACTCTAGCATCCTACCCTGATTGCTGCAAGCCCTTGAGTTACTCTAGAGTTAGCTTCCTCAGCTGCACAGGTGAGGATTCACTGCAGGGCACCTGCGGACTCCACGTTCCGCTCACAGGTCTCACAAGGTGAGTGGCTTTCAGAAGGTGATTTTAGTCTCTATGCTCTTGAACTTCTGCAGTGCTCGATCTTCTTCTGACAGCCACATCCTTCCATGATTCACGTGCTTTACCACTAATCCTATGGGAGCTAGAGCAGAAAAGCAGAGAGATGTGCCTCTTTTAAATGTTTTGGAAATACAGTGAGATAGGAGGAGTACAGTATTCAGATAGTTTTGGTATGTCCATTTTTGTGCTTGGTAGTTTGTTTAAAAAGGTGAGCTATGATTTGAAACTAAAAATTCTTGCATTTAAGACTTAGATTTTCTCTTTCAAGGACATGTTGACCTAGGTTAATCACATGTTAATGGTACGAGATGTATTAAATCATAAAGAATTGGCAGAAGTGTTAGTATTTAATTAAAAGCAACAGAATTATTCTGGCTCCTGAGAAGGTGAGGATATGTAGAGTAAGCTCTGTAGTACAAACTACAGCATCAAAACTTAAGTACTGGCAGAGAAAAAAAACCCCACAATGTAAATAAAAAAGCCTGGGAAACCTTAGAAAAGAGCAACTTAAAATCTGGGAACTGGCTATATAATACTTACCACCAGTCACTCATGATGAAGTGGTACTGGTGAGCCTTTCAGACTATTTTGCCAAGGAAAACTAGGTTTGCATCCAGAAATTAATTGAGGACACCAGTTGGTAAAGCTTGCCAAAGACAGTGTCTCCAACAGAAAGTGGAAACACAACACAATGCACTAATGGCCAGCGCACCCTCCTGCCTGCTTGGGTGGGGACTCAGGCTTTAAATTACTGCCCTCAAGCCATGTGGAGGAAGGATGTTCACAGGGCAGTGCTCACACTTCAGCCACAGAGCAGACAAATAACCTTGGCTTTTTTATGAGGAAATGGCAAAACAGGAATCCTCAGACTGAGAGAACATGTATGATGACAAGCCCTGTTTCCTTCTGCCCAGTTATAATCAAGCACTGGAAAGAGAAGGCAGGAGTTACTCCCAGGTTAGGTACAGGAGTCCCCACTTCCACCTGCTCTGCAGCAGCTCTGGATGCCTGCCTTCAGTCAGAAATTCTAACATCATGTTATTCTCTGTCCAAAACCAATTGTCATACATTTTTCCCCCCCCTCGGAATCAGCTTTGAGATGACCTTCAGAAAAATATTTTTAAAAATTTGTACTTTTTGATTAGTAAAGTTNAGAGGCTTAAAATAGTTGCTCTTACCTGGATGACAGTAAAATAGTGAAGTAGTGGCAGTCGTCTTTTCTTTCCACAGAGAATTCTTTGTCAGGGTGTTCGTTTGCAAGATGAAAAGGCATTTCAACCTTTTTTTTTTACTGTTCTGCTGTTATTCAGCTCATTAAAGTGTGACAGCATTTAGACACATAGAAGATAAACATTTAAAGACTTCACAGTCAACTCAAATTTAGAGCAGCATTGTAGAGATCCCAAAGGGCATCAAAGAAGATGACAGACAATTATGAAAAAGCAAATTAAATATGTGTTAAAGATGGTACCACTAAGTGACAGGAGTAACAACAAATGAGTGGTAGTTCAGACAGATTTGTGGTGATTCCTGCTTGTGAAGACAAGAAACTTCTCCACGCTCTGCACTGTGGCTGTCAGGGGGCACAGCTGCACTAACACAGGGGTGTGGATAGGTAAGGCAACCCCACAGTACTGGCCAGAAGAAAAAAACTGTATCAGAAATAACAATGATAATTTCAGACATGGACAGGATATCTGTGCCACAGTAGAACAAAGGTGGTTCCCCAGGTCTGAGGAGACAGTTTTGCCATCGCTGACACCTGGATTGGGGGCAGCAGAAAGAGCAGCAGCCGTGCAGATCTCAGGACAAACGTGATCAGACATACAGTTCTGGACACACAACTCGGCAAGTAATTACTAAACACTCAGAGAAGAGAGGCTGGCTAGAACACAGGACCAGGAAGGATGGAGACACATAAACCAAAAAGCTAGGTTTTCCTGCTGTTAGTAAGGGTAGCAGAGGAACCCACAGGCATGGAGGCAATTGCTTACGTTATGCAGGAAAAAAGTGGATTGACTGTGGTGATAGGAGGAGAAAGTCTTACGTCCTGAGAGCCTGGTCAAGGGGTAAGAAAACAATGTTTAGCAGAGTGCCATGCACTGCAGGATGGAGGATGCAACCAGTACCACAAAAACAAGTGGGAAATGTAATCTGGAGAGTTGGGCTTACAGATGTTAACAGATGTTCATTGGGAAGTAATTTATCCAGGTGAACCACGTGGAACTCAGGCTGTATAATCTAAGCCCCAGAAAGAGAACAAGGTGCTGGCCGGGGATGGTTCGGTGCACCCAGCAGCTCTTTGGAGTTAACCCTTTCTGCCCTGTCAAGGGATGCAGGCAGAGAAGCAGAAAGAACTGAGTAGGTAAAGAACGCACGCGAGGGAAATGGGGATAAACAAGCACTCCTCCACAGTCTGTTTGGAGCAGTGGGACTGATGTGACGGTATCAGTAGTTTATTTTCAACAGAGCAGTTTGTAATTGAATTAAATTTACAGAAAAACACCCACACGACCTGAGTGACACACCAGGTTTCTTCATCTACACCCAGCTCCCAGTGTCAAGCTCCATACCAGAGGTTACGGAGAAACCGTTCATGTCCAGTTCCACACGCAGCACACAGCCTAACCACCACTGCTCCAGGCTGAACCACACTCCCTTCACACTTGCCCTGCTCACACACTGTGATAGATGATGTTCATGGTTGTCTTACATCATGTTGCCACCCTTTAGACAAACGCTCTGACACGCAGCAAACACAGACAATGTAGGCTGCAACAGGGTGATATGAAAATTAGTGGTTCTGGACAAATAGGAAATAAATATTAGAGTCTCATTAGCCTTCATTTCATTTGGAGAAGGAATTAATTACTTACAGAGGCATCCCAAATGTTTTCCTTGCAAAGCCTACACTGAACAACAATTAATCAATCGTTCTCATAAAACACGGGGTGTCAGTAATATTTCTCACTGTCCATAACTGTTATTTTTCAGCTCCTCGTAAGTGTTTTCTGCCAAGGGCCAGATGTTGGTTGGTTTATTAGTATGAGTAACGGTGGGGAAAGCCGTTCTCATGAGCAAAGCCCAGCTTCTTGCCTTCTGCACAATGAACAAGTGGGGTTTTTTTGTTAACACTTCCCTACTCTCCAGCATTAACACTTCCTGTCTACATGCGATGCTGCCTCTGTGAGAGGGTCCCATCTTTGGTACAAACAAGGAATAATAGAAGCAGGGGCAGCTTTAATGTTGAAATATTCTCAGTAGTGCAATTCAGGAGGAGGATACCTTTTTCCTGCCTGTCAGTCAGAGTACTTTATAAACCATGTCAACCCCTTGATAGTAATTCAACCGAACAACGGCCTCAACACACAGTGTTACAGAGTCTTTCACATAACACAGTAACAAAAATTTGAGAATTACACTCAAGAAAAGGGGTGAGGTCATGGGCTCTTTTTCTGAGTTTCACGCAGTGACTGGATTGACACCCCTGGCATCCCATGGTAAGAGCACAGCACAATGTTTTACATGTACAAGAAGGACGTGAAGTGCTACAGATCTTAAGATTTCATCACTAAAAGGTACGAATGCTGCCACAGTCACACAGTCACTGTGCCCACACTTGGTGAGCTGGAAAACTATTAAACAACCTCTTGTGTACTTGAATTTTTGTTTTGCCACCAAGAGTACACCTAGAAATCACATCCCTCGTCTGACAAATGTTTTATAGCATTATCTACAGTTTACAAAACAAGGAATGAACATTACACTATTACTCTGCTTTGTGATTATTTATTAGCTTTTAATGATGCAACCCAGGCAAAATAACTGCCCTTCCTACGAATTTCCCCTGTCATTGGGGATGATTACTTTGTGGTTTTGCTTAAAAGCATCATTAACAATCCAACAATTTACTTGTTTATAATGGAAATTAGTTTGTTTTTAAATTGCAGTTGCCATAAGAGTTACCATTGCATTATGTGGTCATGTCAGTTCCTTTGGGTTTACAGTAGGAAAGGCACCAACACTCAAGGCTAGATAAATGGTTAACTGAGTTCTGAGTTAGAAACTATGGAAAAGGCAATAGCAATCTTGGGACCCCTCTGATGCTGGGAATAACAATACAACACACTCTTGATGTTCTTCAGGTTGCTCTTACCTGCAGGGCTCTGACCCCACGCAGAGTAAAGCTTTGCTCACAGGACATGCCCTTCTGAAGGAGGGAGGGTTTTGTGGGATCCATCAGTGACATGAGGTGACTTGTCTAAGCCTAAGTAGGTCCAGCATTCACACAGGCTTTGATGCTCCATGGTATTACTCCTCCACTGCTATTCCAACCTGTCTCCACAGATGTCCATTTACTCACAGTCTAGCTAGAGGAATAAAGTAGCCAAAATTCATTGGCTAAAACCTTTTTTATTTAATTTTGACCTCAGTAGAAATGATTACCCAGGAAAACAGTCATGAACATTAACAATAATTCCCACTTCAATTATTGAGACGTATATTTAAATGATTAGTGAAGATTCTTAGAAAATATATTATAATGTTCTTTATTACAATACTTCATATTATAAATTGTACTATTCTTTCTCTTTACTACATTTATATTGAAGCTGCTTTCCTTTTCTTTGTCACAAAGAGTTAAAATCTGCAAGAGAATTTAAGAGCCTTTCAGTAATTTGGCACATCAGTTTTAGCCCAGCTATTATCTAGCTGCATCAAGATATTAATGTAGTCATCTCTCTTTAGTCTCAATGAATTGCTATAAAAATGTCAAACAATTAAATTATATTGGCCAATGCAGCCCTGTTTGATTGAGTACAGATGTAGGCCACGTCCCTTGAATCATGCTGATGAAGAAACAGAAAGCCTTGTATAACTCCAGTGCAAATTTATTTCACTATACGTTCCATTTAGGTTTCCAATGTCAGTACTTGCAATACTAATAACCAAAAAATGCTAAATAGGTATTTTCTTATGGAATAAAAAGTCAATGTCATTCAGGACAAATATGAATGAACTCGGAGGAGAGAAAGAAACAAACTATAAAAGCAGCACAGAAGCCAGTAGGGTGGAACAAACACAAACACTGCACAGGTGTGATTAAACCAAGGGAGCAAAATGAACATCTTGCTTCTGGGAAGAGAATCATAGAATGGTCAGGGCTGTAAGGGACCTCAAAGATCATCAGAAGTTCTACCCCCCTGCCATGGGCAGGGACACCTCTCCCCAGCCCAGGCTGCTCAAGGCCCCACCCAGCCTGGCCTTGAACACTTCCAGAGAAGGGGCAGCCACCACCACCCTGGGCACCCTGTGCCAGGGCCTCACCACTCCCAGAGTGAAGAATTTTTTCCTAATGTGCAATTTAAATCTACTCCCAATTTAAAACCATCCCCCCCTCATCCTATCACTCCAGGCCCTTCTATAAAGGCCCTCCCCAGCTTTCTTGTAGGCCCCTTTAGGTACTGGACGGTGCTGTAAGATCTCCCTGGAGCCTTCTCCAGGTTAACAGTACTGCCTGGACCAGAAAATACTACACAGGAAAACAAGCGGTGTAAAAATAACAGATACACCTGGTTTCAAACTCAGTAAGCATGTGGACTTCCCTTTTTCCACACATACAACATGTGCACCCAGTTGCACATGTAGCCTTGTCATGGAATGCACAGAAAGGTACAAGTCCTTACAGCTGAAGTACCTCTTAACCATCCACTGTCCACACAGACAACAGGTAATTTCAAAGCTAAAGCTACGCTGCTATCACTTAAAAGAGGACAGAGAACAGCAGTGTGGACACTGTCACTGTGATATGATTAATAAGCATGATCTAGTTGCCAGTACCCAGTCAGGTAATAAAACACCCATAATATATAGTATTTTCATAAGTCAGTACAGTTTATGCTTGTCCAGGAAAATGACTAGCTGCACTCTTGAAAAACCCAGTTTAGGGGTTATTTTATTGCAACTCTCCATGCAGCGTGGCTACTACTGACTTAATTGACAGCTGATATACTTGTGCAAAAATAAAGAAAAAAAGATACTAGGCAATGATTTTTACTTCAGTGTTTTTATCTGTTGCTTATCTCAGTGCACCTGTAGCATGGGAAAGCTGCTATGTCAACTCCAGAATTACTGAATTGTTGAATATGGTTACAGTAGGCCCCATAAAAAACAGAAGTCTGAACCATCCATTCTGGCAAGAAACTTGTCTTGTGACAGTAATTTTTAAAAAAAGTCCTCAAAAAGACTACAGGGAAATAGACAACATTGTAAAAATAAACATTCTCAGGCATATATTCAGAGAACAAACCCAAATTCCAATTAGTGAAGCCCTGTTGGAGGTTCTGGAAAAGCTGTTCATCTTTGGGACATGTAGTTTCTCCGAAGAATTTCAAATGGTACATGTCAAGTATGAGACCATCAGGAAAAGTGGTAAGTCACACACAGAGGAAGAGATTTGTATTCACATAGGAAGGCTCCCTTTCAACATCCTAGTCCTGGGTAGCCTTCAGGTCAGACAGAGTGCCAAAGCAGGGGTCAGAAGGCTTAGGCAGTTGTGAAGTCATGAAAGGAGTGCTGAAATGCAGACAAACGGGCTTAAATAGTCATTGGAATATAGCTACAGTCATCTCAAACCTGCCCTCATGTCCCTGTCTACCAACACCCACAGCTATCAGCTGCTAAGTTTTGGCATCTGCTATACCACATCCCTTTGCAAAGTGGGGTGACAGACCTGCCTAGAGGGCTGGCTCTTCTGGCTTTGGAGAGCAGCACGTGCAAGAAGAAATCCTCCACGATGGCTTATGGCAGTTTAATTTCACAGCAGTGAGACCAGGGACTGATGACAGAGCTGCTCTTTTTTCTGTGTTTTATCGTTTTGTAGCAACCTTGCTGCAGTTCCTCCACATGGACCATTTAGAACTACAGGCTTTTCTTGGACAGCTACCTAATACTCAAATTATGTTCTTGTCCTAGAATATTATCAATAAATTCACTGTGACTTTTTTTTCAGCTCACATTTTTTAGATTACATAAATTTTAGCTGACCAATTCTTTTCATGCTCTAATATATTATGAAATGTCATTTCTGTTATAAAAGCTAATTGATAATGTGATTTGTTATGTTGCTGAGACATAATTCAGAAAGTTATTTTAAAGCCGTTGATACATGGAATAGCACTAACTGTTTAATATTTCTTGTATGAATGGATACAGTGCAAGGGAACGATGTGGTGCCATGTAGATGAAATATTCTCAGAAGCTTTTATTCCTGTTGTTTGGGCTTGTGCCAATGTCTTTCTACTAGAGAGCTCATACGTATGAACCTGTATCTACTGTAATTTATTCCTTGGTCATTAGGAGGACTTCTTCCTCCAAGCTGCTGAACAATATATAATATTTTAAAAATTAAGAACTCACGCTCACAGAAATGGTGAGCATTCTCTAGAGTACTCCAAAAACTATGAGTGTTACTTATTTAATAATATAAAAAAACCTTAATAAAAAATTTCTTGATGAATATGAAAAGAAGTATTTCTTGCTCTTCTGAGATCCCATCTGGAGATCTGCATCCAGTTCTGGGGTCCCTGGGACAAGGGGGACACGGAACTGTTGGAGCGAGTCCCACTGAGGCTACAGAGAGGATCCGAGGGCTGGAGCCCCTCTGCTCGGGACGGGCTGGGCGCTGGGCTGGGTCAGCCTGCAGAGGAGAAGGCTGCAGGGAGACCGAGTTCTGGCCTTTTGATACGAAAGGGGTTGTACAAGAAAGACAGACTTTTACAAAGGCCTGTAGTGACAGGACAAGGGGCAGCAGCTTGAGCTGAAAGAGGGCAGGCAGGTCTAGATTAGAATTAAGGAGGGGATTTGTTATGATGAAGGAGGTGAGGCAAGTCCTGGATGCCCCATCGCTCTGTCCTGTCTTGTGGTAGGGTAGAGTTAATTTTCACAGGAAGCTGGGAAGGAACATGGCCAGGACGGGTGACTCAAAGTAGCCAAAGAGGTACTGCATACCATATGGCATCACACTCAGCATATAAAGGGGGCTGGCTGGGGAGGAGGCGTGGCTGCTCTGTGACAGGCTTGCATTGTCTATCACCTGCTTTGTATATTCTAAGTGTTCTTACTGTTACTGTCCTCTTCCTTTGCTGTCCTAGTAAACTGTTCTTAGACTAACTCAGGAGTTTTTCTCCCATGGAGGGGAGCAGGAGTGAGTGAGCAGCTGTATTTATCATTAAGCAGGGTGTTTTTAAGTTTCCTAATTAAAACACATATTGCCCTCACCAGGAGCCCTTGTACCTAAACTTTCAATCAAAATCTAAAGAGTAACAGAAAATTTTCAGCTTTCAGTTGCTTATTCAAATCAGGTTTGAAAAAAGACATTTTCTACAGCATTCCTTCTCACCCTTCCTTTGCTTACTTCCATTCATATATACTGTTTCTACTCTGAAACTGTAACAGCTGAGCTGTTGAATCCTTCCTCTGTATAAGAAGTAGGTTCTTCTCCTTTGTTAAACTGACACCGTGAATTTGAAAGAAATATAGAATACATTGTCTATACTCCCTTTCTTTTGAAATAATTCAAAATTCTGCTATGTATCTTTTCCTGAAGTGACTTTGCTTTTGTACAATCATGTCATCACATATCATTACAAACATATAAAGGAAAATAGGGTATTACTTCTGGTACTAATTCCTGAAGAAATTAATTAGATATGTTTGTATGTCACCAAATGCGTATTCACTGTCACCTACAGTTTATCGTCTACTGATGTAGTCCTATTGCTATTAATGATTGTACTAATTGGCATGTAGCAGAGTAATATGGAGAATACTCTCCTAATACCCCAGGAAATTTGATTATGACTACACTTCATGTCCCTAAGTAAATTATTTTTAATGCTTCAGAAATGCTAATCAGATATATTATGGAATTATGCACACTATCCACTTTCAGTATACCTACCCCAGCATACACTGTCTGTAGGAATTCTGCCACAGTTGTTCTGGTTAGTATTTTCAGTATCTTACTCTCATCAAATAAAGGTCTGAAGTTTCCTGGATAAGGCCATTACTCTTCACCAATGCTTTCTGATAAAGTAGTGCTGTCAGACTGTAAAGAAATTTTTGGTCATACTCATTCATCTTTCTGACAGAAGTTGTTGCAATGTAGTTAGGCCTAAAGTATCAAATACAAATAGGAATATTTTTTGAGAAAAACACTTTGGTAGATTAAGTTATTCCCATCAGTTTCACAAATAAAACCATGGTAGTAAACTATTGAGTAAGCTCACTGTGCCTGGATATTAATGGTCTTTCTAATGTTCGCAATCCTGCAAGTTTTATCTGGGATTATTCTCAAAGAACACAACTGTCATTTCTGAAGCACTGAAACTTTTCGGGACTTTACTACTTGTGAAATTTCTTATTCCAAGAAGGTGGAAGTTAATACAAAGTAATGAAAACCACCAAGCAGCAAGCCAGACAAGGCTGCATGCTTCCCATCGAATACACTTCCCTCCCCTGCCCAGCATATTATGCTACAGAAAGAGACAGCACTAAAAATTCCAAGTAAAAAATGCCATTCACAGCAGGAAAATACAATTTTCATAGCAATGAATGATGTGGAATCTATGTTAATCTACAAAATTAACAATATAGCGGACATTTACTATACTGAACAAGAAGTGTGGACACTTGCTTCACAGAGGAGAAATTGCTTCTTGAAACTCAGAAATACTTTACCTTCCCAAATACCATGCATAGGATGTTAAAAAAGCAGCTGTGTGAGAGTGATACAAAGCAAAGGTATCTGGTAGGACCTAAAAATAAATAAATGCCAGAACCTGGGGAAAGGGACTCATGCCAGTATCTGGCAAGACACGGCAAGTTCAGACACTTGGTTGATATTATACTGTGCCCTTAGTTTTCAGGGTGTAACCAAACCATAGTTACACAGTTACATGATGTGTACTTTATATTCTTGGTGACTGCCCAGATGCATGCCATAAAAACAGATCTGCTACGTCTAAATACAGAAGAAAATCACATACAAAGGGAATAAAATTCAGACATGTGATGGAACACAGTTTGACAGAGCAGCTGCAGTTCATATAAGGTCATCTAATTAAATAGCAAGACCAAGGGGGAAGGAAGTCCAAATTTATATTCTATTGTGTGCATCAAGTGTTCTGCATGTCATAATTTTGTACTTATGGTCTATGTAACACTTCGCAGGTTGTAATTAACTACAAGACAACAGGCTGACAAGAACAGTGCCATTTTGATCCTCTGTCAGGAACATAAAAAAAATCTACCACTGGAAACAGACATCACCATTTTACTGGAGAAAAAAAGACTCTTAAAATGCTTTTGGTTGCAGTAACAATCAAAACACTGTATTTTCCATAAGGGTTAAAGTATTTTACTTTTACATCTACTGTTATCACTACAAATAAGGCTTTAAAGCATGTATTTTGAAAGCACACTACTGATTAAAAAAGCTTGTTACAACATCAATACACGTAATAATCTTATCTGGGATTTTGGAATGACTTAATCTATCTTCATAGGCCATTCAGGAAAACTACAGGGAAATAAAGAAAGCAAAACTTATTAAAAATTTATTTAATGCTACCTTGTTTTCTAATTAAACTACAACTAAAATCACATAAAAAGTTAAAAATCAATTCACTCAGAATAAGGTGACTTTGTACGTTTTTCAGCTATGCTCCCAATAAATCTTCCATGTAAAAATAAAATACATCAAGGAGTTTTTCCAATACTGACTCTTATACAGTCTGATTTCATTCATGCATCAATGCACAAAAATATTAGCCTAATTTTCTTTAAGACCTGTTGGTACTTACCAAATTCTTTTAAGGAATTAATTGAGGTCAGAAAACTTGAGAATACTAACTGAAATCTCTAGAATAAATGTTCTTTGATATTTTTCTGACACCTATTCTAATATCATACTGTTTACATGTGAAACAGAAATCAGTCTAATCAGCCAAGCGTACATCTTTGAAGCTTAACTCTCCTTAGCCCACACAGAGGTAACAACCTGCCACACCTTTCAATGCACACTGTTCCTAGTCTGAAAAGTCTGGCACAAATCACATAATAATCATGTTGGGTAAACCATAGAGCACACAATTAAAAAACGACGGGTGAATTGCAGGAAGATTTGAGGAAGTGTGAATGGTCTGTTCTTCTGCTTTGCTTCCAGCAGAACTGTGAGAATCAGCTTCCCCTAAAAAAATATTTAAAACACATTCTGATTACAGCTGGATGGAAGGATGCTTTCAAAACAGTAATCTATCAGGTTTCACTTTGATTAATATTTGTGGTTCTTTTACAATCTTTGTATAAAATTAGGAACTGCCACTATATCCAACAAACATTTTCTGGAAAAAACAGACAACTAGGCAAGATTTCTGATCTGAGCACTCTCTCTCTCTTCAATTCTACAATAGTGTAAGTTACAATTAAAATTTACTGTCTTTACCCTTAAGAGGTAAGTCCAATACAAAGAAAAATATCTATCCTTCTCCCCTCTCCAACAAGATGTCAGTTGGAATTCCATCTATATAGTGTGCCCTTTACAATGCAGACTGTCCAATGACTGCAGGCTCAACTTACCGTTTTGCAGTCTATAATCCATAGAAATTCTGTTGTTCATGTTACACTCCTGATGTAACTTTTCAGTCACACTACATCGTTTTATAACAGTTCAGTGGAACATAAATTTTAGTCCTTGGTCAGCTATGACAAAGCCTCCCCCAAAATTTTATATGCATAAAATACACCTATTCCAATTCTAATAGTGTATCAGTCGTCTTCCCACCCTTAATTCTTTTAAGTGTCACAAGAATTGGTCAAAGCTCATCTGAAATATTTCGCTTTCATGTAAGTCTAACAGGTTCCAGTTAATACCCACTGCCAGTCTTTTGCACTACTGCAATTCCTTTCCCTGTGAACCTTACTCTTTTGAAGAATACGGACTGTCTGCCCAGTTGTTCTACCAATGGTCATCAAATCTGGAATGAAATGTTAGTTTCTGTGAGTTTTTAATGCAAGACTTGAAAAACAGGTCAATAACCACACAGCCTACTGTCTTCCCATGTAAAACTTAATGAAAAAGAGTACATTTACAGATTTAAGCCCGTATCTCTGAAGATATGAGTCATCTCCAGCTTCTGTTTTCTACAGTTTATGTAACTACAGATTGCCAGGCCCTAGGGTACTGCTCCTCACCAGAGAAATCCTGTTCTTGCTGTATGACCATGAACAACTCTCCCCACTAAAACTAATTTAAGTAGTTTACTGTTCTATTTGAAAGATCAACTGTCAACAACACAGTGGCTCCTGCATGCAGTTTACCTCCTGTAGTAAACTTTGCTTTGGAGCAAAGACAAGAGATGGGGGACAAGTAGACAGACACATTCCATGAGTGCAAACACAGATGCCTGAAATAACACCCATGCAAACGAAGAGGAAGGCAAACACTTACTCTCAGACAGAATTTCCAGCCTTTCTGCATTCTCTCCCAAGGTCGTGTACCACTGGTTGGCTATGAGACAGCGAACACCGGCAAGGCTCAGAACCATTGCTGTCTCTGTTGGTCTCTCGATAGCAATATGTAGACAGCTAAAAAAAAAACCAAAGTATGACATCAAGAAACTAAAAATGTACATAATATAGCAAAAAATATAAGTAAATATCCAATGCTTTCTAATGGAAGGGGAGAGACTAAAAAAGATTTGATTGATAATTTTAAAGATTCTGAACAGGTTATTTAACAAGCCATAACAATTTCTTTAAATAACCGGCTGATTGTTAAACTGCTCTGTGTTCAAAATCTTAGATGGACTCTTAACAGTTAATCTGTAATATATGTTTATATATGTACATATTTAAATATTCTTGATCATTGCCTTATAACACCGCTTTCCTCCTATTTAGCCCTATGTAAGGGATGAAGCTACAAGATATCTCCCTTAGGCGTAGATATGAGCCTTTCTACTTGCAGAAGTAAAGAATATTTATAACTCAAAATTTGAATTTTGCTTGGAAAAAAAAAAGATCTGCCTTATTGTGGACCTTAGCAAAATAAACTTTATCCTACCTTTTGTGAATATCAGAGTTTGTAATTCTTTGATAACTTTCCTTTGATCGCACCAGATCCAGAACTATCATCAAATGGCATTCTGGAAAAAAACATGGTATAGCAATGGTATTTACACTAATAATAATATCCAACAGACTACATGTAAGCAAATCAGGCCTTCCTAAAGTGAAAGACTGTCTTGAACACAGTCTAAACAACCAACAAAAATGTACACATTTCAGCCAAAATTATAAAATTTTAAGAACACAAATAAAACAATCCTATCATTATTTCATGTAACTCTGCTACACTTTTCCACAATGTTATGCAGGTTTTTTTCCTGTGTGACCTCAGTACAACTAATAATGAAGTTCACATGCTGCCTTATAACAGGCTAATGACCTATATGACTCAATTCTGTAGATATAAAATTCTGTAAAAGGGAGGTATGGAAATGCTATCTACTGCTGCTCCTCTCCACAAGTTAGGAACAAGTCACATCTCAAACTTTCCTTATTTTTCTTAAAGGCCCCCAGTGAAATAACTTAGAATACTCTTAGAATTGAAAACCTTTCCATACTGTTTGGTTTGCTGCAGCTTAAACCTGTTAATTATTCCCCTAACTCAAACAGATGAGAAGTAAATTACCTTTCTGCTTGGAAAGCCTCTGATGTACTTGATAAATATCTCCCCTCAATATGTCAGGCTTTCCTCCTAAAGTATGTTTTATATGCATATATACATATGAATGCACATACATAGTATTTATTAATAAAGGCAGTATAGCCTTCTTACCAGTTTTAATGTTCTCCATCAGTAACTTACTCTATTTGGTAAATATTCCTCTCCAATTCACCTCCCTCTAGCCTTTCCTGAATTACCTCATGCTAATTATCCCCAAAAAGCAAGGTTAATTTACATTCTAATCCTGCATTTCAGGAGTTGCTCAACCACCTCATTATACATCTCAGATTGGTCTCATACCCCAATTTAGAAATCATGCAAATGAGCAACAATACCACTTAATGACACTGGATCCACCTTGGAGCCCTCAGAAACCTCAGGCAGTTCTGAGGCATTAATAAAAGTACTGCTAACATTGGAGGTGGCTCTACAAGACACTTAAGCTTGGTCTGCAAGACAATAGTCATTTTACCAGCTAACAAGTTGTGTAGGTGGTCAGAAAACAGAACTATCCTTTGAGAACTAAAATCAATACAGTTGAAATTTTATGCACTGGAGAATTAATCCTGACATATTTTAAGAGCAGGACATGGGGTGAGGGTTAACAAGGTGCTTAGAAACTCTCCAGAATTCGCCGAACATCTTGCCTCCAGACATCTAAAGCCTTATTTTCAAGTGACCAATGTATACAGGAAGACATTTTCTTGATTTCCAGTAATATTTGCATATACATGTTCAAAACACTTTGAAAATCAAGACTTCCTGAAGAAGCTTCCTGTTACTTGAAAGGCTGCATATCTGATGTATACTGTCCTTCTCAATTTACATCTCAACACAATATAGATGGAAGCTAGCAATTCAGTTACCCTGATAAATTCAGCACAACACAGAAGTTGAGCTTCTTCCAGATACCTAAGGGCAATAAAGCCTAATTTATAAAGCCTAATTGGCTGTGAAGAAAAAAATACCTTCTCAGTCTACAAGCACTCTGTAAGACCAGAGTAGCCATTCAGCATTAACCCAGTCTTGGCAGACAGTTCTGCTTTGCATGAGTAGAGACAGGAATTTTGAGGACTTTGTTACCAATCAGTAAATTTCACAGAAAGGGAGAGGAGGTACTGGGAGAGCCATCAGATGATGTCTCAATTTTTCATGCTTCAGGAATTCCATTTGGAGGTGAAGGACTAGACTTATTTGTGAGGAATAGTAAGAAAGCTGTGCAACAGAATAAAATCTACATAATGCCAAGTTTTTCCAACTAAAACCCTGGATCTTGAAAAAGGCCCTTAATTGTTAACATCAATACTGTGATAATGATACAGTAAGAAGTAAAGATCAACGGGACCAAAAGGTGGTGTAATTAAAGAAAGTATATTTCAGTTTGCTTATCTTACTTGGGATGTTCATGGCAACCATTCTGTTCAGTAAAATGTGAGACATTAATCTTTCCATCCCATAGAACAGGAATGCACTGCAGTTTGTCAGCAGCTGCTCCCATTCGGCTTGGCTGGAAGGAACGAAGGAGGAAATTACTTTTGTGTTCTATTTGACAAGAATATTTTTCAGAAATTATCATGGCTAACATTATTTAGCCCAGAAATACTTACAACAAGTCAGCATGCAAAACAAGGAGACAAGACCACAGAATTGCACAGAAAGCTCAATAACTCATTAATAATTATCATTTTAATACAGAGGTATAGTTTAGTAGCATCTTATAGTAAACAAGAGGCATAGTGTACTTTTCTATAAATACAAGACTTTCCTAAAAAAAAAAAAAAAATCAATGCATGCATTGTACAGCTTTGAAATAACCAATAATTCCATGGGAGTGTTCATATATGCACCCATAAGGATATGAAAAAAATAGTTTTTGAAAAGAAATGCGAATAATCAGCCTGGCTGGCAGCAAAAATGGTAATGCCTAACAATGTTTGTAATTCCTGTGAAGAATTACTTGAGTATGTACACAGTGATTTTACCTAAGCAGAGATTTGAAAGGACTGAACAAACCAGAAGTGTTAAAGAAGGGTCCAGTGATGACTGTGTTAACACACTTCCAGGACTTGTCACTACCTGACCCCTTGAGAATCCCTTTTATCCCTCTGTTTCTATGATCTTAAAAGTAAAGTACTTCTACAAAGAACAAAGTGTGTTTATGAACAAACTCCATAAAATGGTATTAGTTTTATGATCAGATGTTTCAAATTTTAAACTGTGAAATGTACCTTTTTTGTACAACTTTGCTGCTGAAATCTGCACTGTCTCAGTGTGCAAGGAGATGCTACAGTTTTAACACTTGGATTTACAAACAGTTATGAGCAGAGACAGAAATTACATTTATGCTCACAGTTAGTATTCGAAGACTGTACCAGTTAACTTTTTGCCAAAACTGGATTGTTTACATATACAGCAACTCTGATGCAGCCAACCCCAGCCTGGCAAAATCCCTTTGTGGCACTGTATCTCAGATCCCTACAGCATCCTGCCTACAAATCTAAACACGTGTTTAAAGAAAGGCAGTGGCTAGCTATGTGTTTACCAGCTCAGCACAACACAACCCTGGTTTATGACTGAAGCCTTGGGGAACAGGCACAATTTTAAGAAAGAAACATGGATAAACGTAAAAGCAGAGACAATATTGCAAACCTTGGAACACGCACGTTGCCAGTAACTCCTTGCCACTGTAGTGTAAATAGGTCATGGTATTTTTCTAGGATTTCCTTTATTTTTTGGGAAGGACTTAAAGCTTCTGTAAAAAAATAGAATTTCATCATTATGGGTTAATATGCTACAAAAGACATTGAGCAATATTAATTTCAATTATTTTAAATTGACAATATACTATTTAGGGTGTTTTCAGCCATCATTACATCTTAAGTTTTTTGAAAGCTAATTCTGGCTTTTAAAACCATAGGAATTGTGGTATTTTCTGAATAAAAACTGTGATCCCCATTCTGTGATTCTGTGATTTGAAAGCTATATTTTATAACTGACAAGAATTATTTGGTAGACAGGCTAAAAACTTTTAAAAGCACAAAGAAAAAATTCTAGATACCCCAAGAAAAGTTGGAAACACCAAACTCTGGATGTACGGTTCCAGTTTCTTTCCTGAGCCTGAAAGAGGTTATGTTATTTCACTGACACTGTGTCTGACAGGTGATAAGCAGCACTGTTCCAATGAAAAGCTAAGCTTGTCAACACACTCATGTCACGACTTCATTGTCTGTTACAAAAATTCCTAAATTCCATGGGTAGCTTGTGGAAATATATATTACCTGCCTCTCTTCCTTCATTATAGGGGTCCACAATATCTGATAAACAGTTAAGTAAGAAATGCAATGTAAAGAACAAAAAAAGCAAGTTTAACAGGTACACTTAGGTAACAGTTCGTGAAAGGATACATTTAATATTATGAGTATCAACAGGCAAGCAATTAGAGGGTAAAGCACGATTAACTGGTGCCTACAATCAAAGAGAATACATATTTTATTACATGCACAGGTCTCAATCAAAGATTAACAGTACTGCATTCTTCATGTGAAACAACTAACAACAAGATGACCTAAATTTGGAAGGTAGGATTAAAAGCAACATGATGCTCAATTGCCAATGGAACTGGAAAGCATAAGCTATTCTGCATCATATACAATAATATGCATACATTACATATATACACATATGTGCACACATATAAAATATACTATATTGTTGGTGGAATTACTTTAGTAACCTTAAACAGCTCCCTTGGTGGATTGTTAAATGTCACGTTTACACTGAGTTTGATTATTCAATGAAACAACTACTCTGATTATTGCAAAATCAACAAGAAGCAAAATTCTTATGGATGTATGTGGTATTTATTCCACTTCAGAATTCTAGCATATAATATATATATATATATATATGTGCA
>VZTU01029191.1:46875-59382 GCA_013400835.1 Zapornia atra
ATGTGTATCTTCTGTGCAAGCCACTTGTAGTTCTTTAACTTTTTTTTTTTAACAGAAAAAGCAGAGCTACTCCTATTGAGTTCATTTTAAAAATGTGGAATGTTCACCATTTTGACATTCTTTTTCTGATTGGCTTTTGGTTTTGCTGCTCTAGAGACTTCAGTGTCTGGTTTAATGTCCATCTCTGTGGAATTGAAAAGAACAGAGTTTGTTTTAAAAAGATACAGGCAGTTTTATAACATACAACTTTTTTGGAGGACTACAACAGATGAAACTAGGAAAAAAAAGGTAATTTCACTTCACACACAGCAAGGCAAGGACATTCCCCAAACCCCCTTGCCTAAAAATAATGGCTTGAAAGTGGAAAACAGGATCCCTTAGACATGGAAATGCTTAATTTCACTGCAGATTTAGGATAAATAGAGAGAGCTGAACAGTGATTACTGAAGTACTTTTCAATCCTATTGCCACATCTATTAATTATTCATGCAACTGGAATAACTGAAGCTTCTGTGAGACATGCCGAGATCAAAAGTAAAAAGGAGGTTTCATACTTGAATCTGATATTTTATTTCTTGAAAGGATTGAAAAAAAAAAAAGCAGCATATAAAGCTGACATATTTCTCACTGTATATACGACAATCACCCAAAATACATGTTTCAGCCAGTTATCACTGGACTATGCTGCAAGTTGGTGGAAGTTATGCACTATTCTATTTAGAAAGGAGGGGTGAAAAAGAAAAACACTGGACAGCTTACACCAAAGGTGATAAATATTACAGCTTTGAACACAATACAAGAATGTCTCTGGAACAAAATACCCTTAAGGTATTTTTCTAAACTTAGCTTATTTTTATCTATGCATGAGCAAAACGTGACTTCAGATTTTTAAAGTCAGTGATAGAATGTACTAGATTTATAAAAAAACCCTGTTTAGTGCCTGAATTTTTTTCTCACTTTTAGAATAAATTAGTTTTAAGATGCCATAAGGATGTGATTACAAACTGTTCAACTACCCCCCTTAACGGACACTTTTCTTTGGAAAGTTTATATAGGGTGCAAGCATCTGCAGCAAAGAAAGTCCATAAAGACTGTGGGATCTGATTTTGCTCATGATGAAATGTAATCTCAGCTATATAGAGAGGAATGAGCTCAATGATTAAACGTTTTTTGCATTTGGAATAAAGTTTTATACTAATGTTAATGAAAATTCTCAGAAGTCTAAATACTCATTTTGGGTTTTCTTTTTTTCAGTGCAGCTGAAAACAGCTTTAAAGAGTTTAAGACCATACTTGTATAACTGAAACTTTGCAAGCTATTTTAGACTCCACTGAGTCTTACGTAATTATTTAGTATCAAGAGGTTATTTTAAGTTAGCTATATAATAGCTGCAAGCATAATCAAAAACTAAGTTTACTGTATTATCTATTCCGTCTAAAATACTGTAAACTTACTGTATATGGCAGTCTTCCAGTAAAATATAATATGCCATTCATATTATTTCAATTTTAAGTTATCTTGTTCACTGCATTATCATGTTATTGCAAACAATATTTATCATTACCTGTTTCAGCTAGATGTACTCTATTGTAGAGAATCTGAAGAGAAAAATCTCGCGACACAGAACTTATTCTCTCCTCTTTAAAGATACTCAGAGCTTCCAAAGGTAATTCCATAAATAATGTATCTGCTAGTAATACCACACAGAGTCCTAAATCCATACGTGTACCTGAAGAAATGTGACAGAACACGATTTTTAGTTCTCAGTATGTGTATAAATAATTGAAGTTAGATGTAAAAACCTACATGCCCTCCATTACATGATAGCTGAACTCCATTTTAATGCGGATTAAGTGCATTATGCAAAAATATTTCTTTTGATCCTGTTACTCCTAAGATGACAAATTTCTAAGCATATGCAATTGTGAACATGGATTCTTCAGAGGGAGAAATATCCCCATATTAATAACCAACCATCTCAGGTGGAAGTCCAGGAGCATGGGATGCATTCGAGAGAATGATGTTTGGAAATGCAAAATTGCCTTAGTTGTGTTTGGTAAACCTGATAAAGAGAGTTGTAAAGCGTATCTTAACCAATACTGTGTCATTCTGTTGGAAACATTTTGTTTCTGTTATTTAGGGAGAAAAAAGTACTGGATGTCATTATGGCAACATTTTCCCATTCTACAGAGAAACAATAAATACATGGAAGAAATTATTCACTCCTTGTGGAATGACAGATGATGTCAGCTGCCAGATGGCAGGAAGAAACTCTTGCAGGTAAAAGCAAATGCAGATCAGGTTTTGGTAATTTTTAATTGAGAAACTTCACTGCTCGTGCCATGGAGCAAAAAACTCATCCCCAAAGCCAGCCATGTACTCAATTGTCTCTTCTCTGGGAATTTTTTTAGGGGCATATTCCAGCATTAAGTTTGCATTAAAGCAAACAACCTGTGAGAAACCATAAAGTAAAAAGCAGGAAAAGACAAAACAACAGAATGAAGTTCTTTCTTTTGGCCTTTCTCCTGAAAAGACTAGTTTGTAATGCCAATTGTAATGCCTCAACAAAAATCAGGATTTTGATATTTGAACACACACACACACACATATCATACTCAAGAGTGCACATACCCTGCATTCCAGTGTGTTTGGTGTCCTTATCTTTCACTTTTACTTTTCCCAATTCAGCTGCTGAAACTGATGTGCTCTGTTCTCTGGGAAGAATTACAGTGAAAATATTACCAGCACTAATACTTACGTAAGTAGACGTTTTCACAGGAAACACAAAGACAAATCTGTTTCTGATACTGAAATGTGGAATTTTACACAAGAGGTACTCCCTTTGGTGGTCCAATCCTTTGGAAACCCCATCCTTAAGTATTAAATTATGTTTCATCCTGAACTCAGTATAGTATAACTTAATTTGGAGAACAGTGCTTGTTAGAGACAACCGTTAGTCTATATAGTTCAATCCTCTTGCATATCCTGCATGTCTTTCAAGAGGTAAAAACTTCATTCAATAGGGTCCATTCTTGCTAAAACTACTCCTGTATTTGTTGGGATTGAGTCACTATTCTGTTTTCACAAATTATGATAAAACAAGTATCTTACCCGACATCAAGAAAATCAAACTGTGACAGCACTGGTTTCAGATATTCTTCCATAATTTGTAATATTTCAAAGAAATCTGATGTCAAATCATGTCCATTCTCATCTATTGTCTCTGTTGTTGTCTATCACACACATTGCAACAAAAACCAGAATACTTAACAAGGATGAAGGGTGCATTATGTTAAAGCAGAGGCTAAATCAAATAATTTGAAACCTTATAAAATGGAAAATGTAAATATAGTCTCAAAATTACTTCACTTAAAAACATCACTCCCATCAGCATTTTGCAAAATATTCTAACACAGGAATCAGTACAAGTTGTCAATGTTTATTATTTAAGAGTTTAATTTAATATACTTCTGCAATTTCAACGGAGAATGGACGGAAAGTCCAGCAGAAAGAAAAGATAATGTGGTTCTCCAAATAACAGGAAGAAATTGTGAAAGGGCAACTTTGAGAAGTAAACAGAAACGCTAAGATGAATGTAGAAGCAAATGAAAGGGTATGGAGAGATCAGTGGCAGCGATTTAGAAAAAACTAAACAGAATGAAAAAATAGATAAGGAGAGAATAGAATCATGTAGGAGATGACGACAGTGAAAACTGAAACTTCTAAAAGCCAATACAGATGGGCACAAAAAAACTAACTGGAAAAACAAGCTCAACTAAATGGTGAAGAGTACTGGTATTAATGATTGGACTTCTCACCCAAAACTGTAGCTCTATGCAGGTTGCATGAAGAATTATTGAAAGTTGTAATGCACATTTTAAAAACATAAGCCACTTATTTTTTTTCCCCATCTGTTCTACCTGACATTATCTTCTCACCTTTTCCTTCACTTATGCAACTACAGAATCTTCACGTAAACAACCACCACAACAAAAGCTGGCCATGGACAAGAGACAAAGTCACTGACACTTCAACCATCTGCAATCATCAGTATTTTAACTGAAAAAGCTAACATGATGAATAAAACGGAATTATAATTCAAGAATCAAATGTGTTGAAGTCGTGTGATTAAAACAATGAAAACTTCTACAGAACAGAGTTTGATCTGCATTTTTTACCTTTGCATTAATGATGGGAATAGATCTGTACCAGCTTTTTTATTATGCTATATGCAACAGGGAATTTTGACTGATATTGAAAAACCTAAATTTATCAATTGTAGTTTTGCATGGCTGGGTTCTGCTGGAGAAGAGGAGGCTGGAGTAGCTTCTGCAAGAAGCAGCTAGAAGCTTTCTGTAGGCCCGAAAGAGCAAACACCAGCCAAATCAAGGCTGGAGTCATTGCTGACCAAGGCCGAGCCCATCAGTGATGGCCACAGCGCCTCTGGGAATCACATTTAAGAAAAAAAACATGAGCAGACACTTTTTGCCACCAGAGAAGGGAGTGAGAAGATTTAAGAAACTCAAGTGAGGGGCTTGTGACCCCGTGGAGGACCCGGGCCGGGGCAGTCTGGGCCCGAGAGACTGAGAGACTTTCTATGATTTATGACTAAGAATCAGCAGAGTACGCAGCATTTAACAGCTGTGAAGACTGGGGATGTTACAGTTGGAATAAAGTGAAAATTATGCATAAAAAGTGTTTAAATAGTTTTTCATTACATGTTTTTCAACATATTTTATATGTAAGGTAATCAACTGCATTACCGCACGTGTTTTGGAGACACACTCCTGCATGCTCTGAATGACAGGCTGTTGAAGAGAACTCTTCATCTTTTGCTGCTTGTAAAGATGCACTTTTTCCAACAAAATACAGAATGTATCAGGATTCACGGGAAATCGAGAAACCTTAGCTTGCACTATTAAAAGGACAGCAACATTTTAAAACTCTTTTTGAGACACCATATTTGTACTTGAATAAATGACTGTACATGGGCCACTAGTTTCTAAACTCATGGTATTCTTTGAAAATGAAATAACTGTTTATATGTCTAACCATTTAGCAGAAAATATATGCAGAAATATATAATGAAAAAAACCCTCCAATTATTTATCTATAACAACTTTAGTGTTCAAATATAAGAAAAAATCTGTACATTGTGACTAGATACATTTTATCTGATAATGAAGCACATGTATTTAGGTATTTACTTTCTTTTGGTATTAATAAGTTCTAATTATTTAAAAATTATTTTAAAGTTTTACTGACAACAGTGAAAGATACGACCCTTCTCTTAACACCAGTGCAATGTGTTTTATCTGCTAAATGTAAGAGCACTTACCCACTGGCTGGGGGCGGTTTCCTTTTTGCTGTGCAGTACTTACTTTTGGCATCTCAATCAGTGAACTGTACAAATTTGATCTATGGAAAGCAGAAAATTGCTGAACAGATTATTTGACTGTTCGCCCCTATTTATATAAATCAAATTTATTAGATGAGTAATTATTACCCTCTAATTTAATGTGCTCACAAATACTCTCAAGATGCAATATCTAACCCCACCTTGGGGTGCAAAAGCCTGCAAAATCTAACTGGAACAAATGAGACTGTAAGGAAAGTTCTTTCATTGCTATATATCCACTACGGCAGATTTTTATTTGTTACACAACTGTTTACGACTTTTCACAATTGATGAAGCTACACATAGTCAGTTGCTACAGCTCAATTTATGAGTAGTCAATAATTAGACTGTAATAATGAGATCATTTGTGGCTTTATAAAGTTAAATACGACCCCTCCTAACATTTTCAAGAGCATAAGCAATAAGAGCTGGAAATTATTAACAGTATTTAGGAGAATGGTCTGAAACCTTTCAAGTGACCTCTGGAGATTTAAGAGATAATTAGGGAAATCAAAAGTATGGAAAAATGTACGACTTTGAGCTGCTGGCAGTTTTATTTATATATTAATTTGTTCGCTATCCTAAAACCTAAGTCCAACAAAATGAGAAATAAAAGGCAATAAACAACCAAAACAGTGATTAATGATGAAATTTTATACCTGTCTTCTGAATGCTGAAGAATAATTATGCAGAAATTAGATGGCAATTTATCCATTATATTAAAATGTTCAACGGGAATACTAAGGTTTCTCCATGCCTGTAAAAGAATTCAAAAGTAGCATTATTTTCACAGATGGCATAAACCCCAATCCCAGTTATTTCATCAGAAAATTGGTAACTGTTCTAGGAAAGAAGATGCTAATATTAGGGAAAGAAAAGCCAAAACACACATTCAGCAGATGTGCCAGGAGAGGAGGCTCCATGCAAACAACAGAAATACTTTTTCACCATGAGGGTGGCTGAGCACTGGCACAAGTTGCCCATGGACGATCACAGAATCATAGGGGTTGGAAGGGACCTCGAGAGATCATTGGGTCCAACCCCCCTGACAAAGCAGGTTCCTTTAGACACAGAAGTGGATGTGGTCCTGGACTGCTGGCTCTAGGTGGGCCAGCTTGAGCAGGGGTTTGGACAGGATGACCTTGAAAGGTCTTGTCTAACCTCAACCATCCTGTTCATGTGTGATTTCTGTGTAGTGCAGAATGACTTAGAAGTATTATTTTTAAACATTTAAAATACTGTAACTGATTCCCTTTTCGTAACAGCAGACATTTTGGCCTACACTATCCGGAAAGATAAAAAGCTATCAAACCCTAGCAGAGTATTACCAAAGGAAAGGAGCAGAACAATTCATTGTAACATTTATCTTTGTAAAAGTCCCAAAAGGGACTATATAAACTTGTATTGGGTTACTGGGTGAGGTTTTGGTAAGAGGGAGAGCTGCAAGTAAAATGAATTACATTTTACCAGTTGGCTGCTTTAAATATCCAGCTGTAACACCACAGTTCATCTGAAGCCCAGTCTCATGGATATAGCATTTAAAAAAAAATTATTATTTTTTTAAAAATAGAATCCAGCTCTTTTCATAGGGTGCCACTTGCATGGGGACCAAAGTAACTCAAACAGGATGACTGGATGCTGTCCAGTGACAGGAGTCTCTGTTCCAAGGGTCCTTTACAGTGGCATCTTCAGCTGGACTGGGCAAGACTCATATGGAATTAATGATTTAAGTGTGCTGATAGCACAACTCTGACATCAAGCTATATCAAATTGTTACTTGAAGGTAAACTGAAATGGCATCATTTACAATCTCCTTTCTGCCTTAAATTACATAGCTCATGCCACACAGATAACCTAGGATAACCAAAACCACCAGACAGTACATACCATACTAATAAAAATGTATTTCAATTCATAAACAGTTCAAACCATGGCTCAAATTAAGAAAAAAAAAGTTACAGTGTTTAAAGAAAACCTGTATTACTTCATTCCAGGACTAACTGAAACAACAGATATTCTGTACATGCATATGTGTACATACACCTCTCTGTATTGATATAACAGTCCTATAAATCCCTAATAAGAAGCACATCTCAAGAAGTTACCATTGAAGTAGCAGTCAGCTGCTGTTCCACATTTTTTAGAAGTTCACTTGCATTTCTGTTTTGCTTTAAATGATTCTGAAGATGCAGTAATACTGCCAGCTGAGAGCTGCTGGTGTTAGATGTAGCTGTTAGCAGGATTCTCTTCATCGCCATAGATGCTGAACAGCTCTGTAAAATTTTTAAATGCATTGATTTTCCCTCCAAAAATAATATAAATACATATATACTCTATGCTGGTTATAACAGATATATTTTTTAAAAAAAGACTCTTTGTTTGAAAGGTGACATGGATTAGCAAAAGCCTGTCTATTTGCACTTACAGTCTAATGTAAATAGTCCAGCAATAAGTTAAGATTTCTTAAATATAAACAGCTAGAATTTAGGTCTTTGTCTACATTTATCATCTATGTTCCTGCTTTTAGTTATCCAGGGTCTACATGGAAAGGTGCCTTTTACTGTACAGTCATCACAACATACATCTTAAAAGACTTCCTACAAAGAGCAATATAAAGGGTAAGACTTGATATCCTTTTCTTTCAGCAAGCATACAAATCCTGTCCTTTGAACCAATGCTTGCTAAGAGCTAAAGCACCTTTTTTTCCCCTCTAATGTAGCTGCCACATTAGAAAAATGCAATTTGAGTTGACCTAACACAAAACTCCAAAGGGAGGCTTAGTATTGACATGGAGTTTCAATTAACTAATTAATTAAACTTTTCAGAGCAGGATGGTCTGAATTAGTAGAATTTTTTGCCCAGTAAAAGACATGACTACTCATGGGTTTGGTGCCTTGATATGTATTATACTTAGCTTGTTCACTAGCAAGTGCAGCAGCAACCCATAAATAACGTGGTATGCTGCTGTAGTACAGGAACAAAGGACTGTACCATAAAACCCAATATCAGCTGTTTTCTGACTTATGAAAAGATCTATCTAGTCTATTCCAGCCATGCGTGGAGGTATTTGCAAATCTAAGTGCTGACAGAGAGGCAGGTGCTTACTGTCTCTCATAATTTCCTGCGATTGCCTTGATGTGGCAGGAAGAAAATAGCATAAGGTGCATTTCTGTATTTCTACGATGGAGATGATGATGTAGGAAGTTTGTATTATTTATTCCCAATGTAGGGAATGTAAGTCGTACAGCCATTCCTCATCATCTCCATGGTGAAGGCACACACTCACATGAATGATTCATACACCTTCTAGCCATCTGTGTGACCACACTGTGCAGGTCCCACCTACTTCAAAATAATGAATGGACAAATCCAGGGAAATATTTTTAGAAGTATTTGTTAGGGAAAGATGAAACCACATTGTGTGGTAAAGTCTGAGCTTAGCTTATCACATTATCACAATGTATTTGTATTAAAATCTTTCAATCATCAATGAAAATACCAAGCCAAACACAACAGATACTAAAATTGTCAAAAAGCCACTGATCAAGCATTTTGAACTCAGCAAACATAGTGTCTATTTAACTGTATTACTCTCTAGTTCTTAATATGTATCCACACATTCTGTCCTGTATGAACAATTTACAGTAAGAAATTTTTGCTTATGTTACTTAAACCACGCTTTTTACACTGGAAAGAAGCACAATACATTAGCTGAATTACCTGATGAAGTGCCAAAAATTGGCTGGTTGAGACTGGATCAAATTGTTGAAAGCATTCCACCATTTCAAAACTAGCAGAAGCCAGTACATCAGTAATATTATGACTGAAGGCAACACCCATACACTGTAGCAAAGCTTCACTGGATTGAGAAAGATATTTCTGAGCCAACTTATGTTCCTTCTAGATGACAGAAATATATATATTAAAACATGCAGTGTGTTAGAAAAGACAAGTATTGCTTTTATATTACTAATGATTTTTCTAATTTTTAGGGACTTTTCTCAATGTACAATCAAAATACGTAAATACAGATTAATTAACTGGCAGACACCAACATCTGTTATACAACATTAAAAAAGTTAACTATTTTAATAAGATACTCTCTTCAATATAAAATGTATGCCTAGCAGAAGAGTATTTAAATTATAGAACAAAGGAATTTTCTGTCAATTCTCAGTAGTTTTTTCAATTGACCGTTAATTAAATTTAATACAAATAAACCCAAAAATCTCTTATAGCAGGTATTTACTGTTTATAGTATCAAAACAAACTGTACATTCTGAATTACCAGCATGCTTGGCACTGCGGTAGTTAATAGAGAGTAGTTCACCATACAACTGATATACCTTTAATTCCTGTATCTTCCTCCGATACTTATCATATTGACGTTTATTAGTTGGTAAACTGATGCCAGTCTCTTCCTGTTCATGGGATTCTGCTGAAGTTGGGAAAGTTTTCATGATGTCTGATTTAGCTTCTTCCTACTCATCACAGTATAAAAATACCATAATTAATCATTTTGTTATGCATGGGTGGCTTAATTTCTTTTGTGAAAGTCTAGGTGAAAAGGGAACTAATTTTAAAAGAAATCATCTCACTATATGAATCCTTTGATGGTGAGAGATTTAGCAAAATTTCAAAATTTCTCAAGATGTTATTATGACAATATGACTAATAGAGGATCAAAGTTCCCCCCATACAACCTCAAAGATTTTCATTTTGTGGTGTTTGTCCTCAGTTAATTTCTTCTGGACATTCTTAATCACTACTGAATTTATAATGACTCAGTTGATTTTGTTGACTCAATCAATGTCCTTGCATGGATGCAGAGATCATCCTACCCAGACCTTTAGATTATTTAAGGAATTTTTCTCTCTCTTTTTTGAAAGTGCTCAGGAACAAATTAAAAAATTATCTACATGAGGATGGCATCTAGGCAGAAGTGTTTTCCTGAAATTACTTAGTTCGGTAAAATTTTTATTATGTCTTGCATACAACATGTAAAACCTAGCTCTAAACAAAAGGCAGTAGTAAACAAGTGTAAACAGACAAACTTTACAGGTGGGAATGAATTTAAATGGAGAAAAGAATACATACCATAACATTTGGCTTCCAGTAAGTCTCTGAATGTACAGGGTCTACATTAATCACAAGTAAACGAAGAGTCTTTCCAGTGAGATAGAGACATTTGGATTTGATGTCAGGACAACCTTCACAAAGATTCTGTACGTGTGCTAACTGAGCCAGTGTAATATGACCCACAGTGCATTCCAAATGCTTCCAATCCTGGTAAAATACAGAGTTACGTTTATTTGCTCATGTATGCCCACACATACAGAAACATATCTTTTAAAAAAAATTGTATACTTTTTTCAAAACCTGGGACAAGGGGAGGGTACCTCAGAGAAGGGTGAGGATGCTGCTTTCCTGTATCTCCTATTGCCATGGTCAGAGAATAATGAGCAAGAATTACTGCTCATTACATTCTTATTCATCAGCTCAATTAGGCAGTTCTGCTTAAAGCTAACTGTTTTCAAAGGAAGAGACAATAATGCAAAAAATAATCCCTGTCAGTTACAAAGCCTTAAGTAATTTCCCTGCTGCCCTTAGTGGGTTTGAAGTCTCTGCATTCCAGATACAAAATCATTCTGAGAAAATTAAACAAGCCCCAATAACAAATCATGGCCGGGACAGAAAACACATTCTTGAACTTTGTTTGCTCCAGAACTTCATGAATGGGGATGCATTTCCTCATAAGAGGAAGTTCTACTATAAAAACCATTGCTGTGAAACTGTTTACACAAAAAATTTTTTATGCTTTTTATACGCAAATCATAGGACTACATATTCTGAATTACCTGTCGTGTTGTATCAGCTTCAAGAGTTTCCTCGATGAATGCAGTCACAATTTTATGAGAAGATGATTCTCTCGCTTTTTTAAGCTTTTTCTCAGTAACAAGTTGAAATATATCCAAAAGGATTTCTACAAGATTTATTTTCCTGTTTGCTAGTTGCCTCATTAATGGGATACTAATATTTCTAGTCTGAAATACGAAAGAAAATAGAATTCTAATTTCAGATATGTTGTGGTAAGAAATTAGAATACGGTATTTCTTTTAACTAAAGCAGCAAACATTTTAACAATATCGTCTCCACAGACCAGAGATATTTAAGTAATTTAAAAGATAAACTTCAATGTGAAATATATTACAAAGCAATCAGAATAGCTGTGTAGAAAAGGAGCAGTTGGATTTGTGTTTTTCATGTTGTATGCTCCTGGTACAAATATGTAAATTCCATAGAGTTACAAACGTATACATAAACCCACAATTTTAAATATCAATGGTTTTGGTAGCTGCAAAAAAATATTTGCTCACTAATATATAATAATGCTGCACAACAGCAAAGTGGGCTACAGGCTTTCATTACTCAAAATACACTACTCTGAGGATAGGTAAAGACTGACCAAGTTCAAACAGGTTCTCTCAGTTTTGCTTCTCACCCTTTAAAACTATAAATTCTTTTGGCATGTAATGTTTCCTTCTATATTCAAACAATGCATATGCATATCATAGGAATATTATAGGAAGGTAATGTCATTTCAGGCTTCCAGGAATTACCCAAGAATGAGTGAACAGTACAGCTACATTAGATTTTTTCTCCCTGAGTAGAAAAAAAATAAATAAATCCATACCTCATTAACTGCAGGTAAGCTGCAAACATTATGAAACACTTCCTCTGTTCTGGATACTGCCCTCTGAGCTAAGTGATAAGCATCTAGATAGTGACGATGTTTTTCTTCTTCATTTCTTTCCTTCTTGGCAATCATCCTGAAATAAACAAAATCATAAACCCAAAGGAACTAAGGTAAGAAAATGTTTACATTTATGTTAGCAACACTATCAAACATATACTATAAGATAATTAAATGAATGTATTAGAGATTAGATTAATAGATAAAATAGATTAACTTTGTACATGCATTTTCTAAATGTTCAAATAGGAAAAGTTAACATTCACACATTATTTTTTCAAAGTCTTATTCCTGAAACTGCAGTGCTGCAATGCAAGAAGACGTGAAGACACGAGAATCGTAGAATGGTCTGGGT
>VZTU01029193.1:6840-32140 GCA_013400835.1 Zapornia atra
AATGATCATTGGCTCATTTTCATATTCCGTGGGTGTGGATGGAGGAGTAATCAGTGCAGGTGGCCTTGCCAGTTGGGAGTTTCTCTTTGTCATCAAGAAAATAAGGAGAGTGCAGGGATTGAATTACCACAACTATTTCTGGGCTAAACATATTTTGTTTCCCCATTGGCTCTGGTTTAAGGACAGAAAGCTGACATTAATTTTATCCAAAAGAAAAGCACAGTTAATTCTCTGTATATTCTGAGATAATTTGACTGAATGTAGAAGAATCTGTGCTTGTTCAAATGTATGTCTGGTGTAATCTTACAAATAGTTTTGCATATAGCGCACTGAAAAGCAAAGTCTTTTTCTTAATTTGCTCTCACAATTTATCTTTCTGTGCCCAATTACCACTCAGTTTATTGAATGTTTAAGAGCTGCTTGTTAAAATATGTGCTCTGACTGCTCCAGTTGGCTTCCCAGATGCCTGTTACTACATGTAAAGGTGCTCTCTTCTAACTTTTAGAGGATGTACAGAATTGAAGGAGTTCTGTTCAGTTAGAAAAGGAAGTGGTGGATTTGGTTAAGGAAGCGTGTGCTTGCCCTGAAAGGATATCTAGTGTGCATTCACATCTTGGCCATAGAAGAGCTGCTCTTTAAAGAAAAACGCTTTTGAGAAAGAATAGTGAAATGACAAATCACTTGGGCAAAAAAAGCCCCTGATAAAACCCACTTAGAAGTCTTCTACGTCAATGACATTTTGTGTCTGATATTGCTGAAACAAATCACGGTCAAGAGATTTCCATTTAGAATATAGAGAAGTCAGAAATAAAAGTCAATGGGAGTCTGTAAAAGGTATCGAGTAGGAGGGAGAACTGTAGTCAGAGTGTTTTGAATTGTGTGTGTGTGTGTGTGTGTGTTACTCACACGTGTATATGCCTATCCGTGCTGCATCGCTTTTGACTAGAAGGGAAATATTATTGCTAAATAGCTAGTTTTAGTTTCAGAACATGATGTAGCCAGCAGCAGTGACTGTTATTTTAGCACTAAATCTGTGCAGACATTAAATTATGTTCTAGTTAAAATAAAGACTTACGACTACTGTGTGTACTCATTGTTGTGGGGTTTTTATAATGAAGCTGATGGCAATCCCCCCCACTCGCACACTTACAGGAACAACATTTATTCAGCTTCGCAAAAGAGACAGTGTTACAGATTTAGTTCTTATTATTCAAAATAAAATATTACAGCACGAGGAGGTTTAACTGGTAGAATGGGGGGCTGGATTTTGGTTCCCTTGGTCCTCTGTGGTGAGAATCAACACTTGGATGAATATTCATGAGGCATTCATTAATATGAATAGTTGGTCTGCTGCTGCACCTTTCCATGGTTTATTAATAACTTATGGACAGACCACTCCCAAGCATACAGAGGGCAAGAATACTTTAATGATTGCGGCATTCTCTCAGTAAAAAGAAAGAATGAGATGGTTTATTTCAGCAGCACCATTTGCAATGCTGTTGTTAAGGTGTCAGTAGCACACTGTACTTAAGGTTGTATCAGTAACACTTGAACTATAAATCCTTTTTTTTTTTTCAAAGGGTTATAAGTTGTGTGTAAAACTTGTTCCAGGCTGAAACATGACATAAAGAAATATCTGCCTTGGAGCAACTATTTTTTGGCTCAATCTTTTAGCATATCCTTTTATCTTATTTAAAGTCAATGAATAGAGGGAAAATAAAATTAATGTTACCATTTCAAGGCTTTCTTCTTCTTTGCTGATGAAACTCAAAATGAGCTTAAATTAAAACAAAAAATGTTGGCATATTATCAGCCCATAGCTTAGTCTGGGTGTTTCTGGCATTGAAAAGTAATGTTTGTTACTAAGGTAAATAGAAGTTTTTAAAAACTCACCTTGTATTAAGAAACCCTGCTTTTGATAGGCGATTATAGTCACGATCCATAGATAATTCACCAAAGATGAGGGAGGATATGGGAAAGATGCTGAATTTAGAACAAAAATAAGGCATAAAAATACATAAATATTCACACACACACTCTCTGCGAAGTATTTAATCCTGGGCATATACTTCGTTAAGATTTTTTTAGGTGCTCACAGTATACTACCCAGTAGGAGTACGTAGTAATATTCTGTAAATATTATCTGCATGCTCTCTTCCATCATTTACTGATCAGTTCGGAGCTTAACACTTTCTCAAGAAAAAGTTTATACCACTGTTACCCATAATAATGCAACTTTTGTTATTTCAGAGAAGTACCCAATTTTACTTTTTTTCATGTTACACTTTTGGTCTAAGTAACTTCAGCTGCTGAGGCCATGTTGCGAAGCCTCCATTAAATTGAAGGCTGACGATGTACACTCTTGGTATGTTCTAAAGGCACATAATTACATCCCTTGGCTTGTGCTGAGCCTAGACAGTCAGTCTTTTTTTTTTTTCTTTCCTTTTCTTTCTTCCTTTTCTTTCCATGTGTCTTGCAAAATTGTAATCCTGAAAGTCCACCGATGTAAAGAAAAACTATATTGTGAAATGTAACTGAAGGAATTTCGCTCATTAATCAGCATCCAACAAGAATGGGGAAGAATGCTCAGGAAATGTTTTATTTTGAGGGGTTTTCCCTACATTTTAGCCTTGATAAAGTTAACAGGGGAATGCTGTCATTTGGTGGAAGAAACTGCATGGTTTTTTCCTAAGCTTTTAAGGTGGGTTTTTTTTTAGCATCAAGCATGCTACCCTCCAATGAAGGCTCCCCTGGGAGTGTAATTTTTCTTTTGTGATTAAAAGTACTGCAGTACCCTGGACCAGGGGATTGCTAGTTAGATACAGAGTCTTTCTGCTTTAGGTCACCAGTTTGAATTCAGTCCAGGTCATCATCAGACTGCTGTTAACATCTGAGGGCAGCATGGCATTCTCCCTCCAGTTCCCAGTAGACAAATTTTTTCTCTTCCATTCTCCAGTCTTTCTCTCCTGGGTTGAGTTCCTTGTGTTGGGCAATCATCCTGCCAAGTTTAAGTGAGTTCCATCATCCGCACTTGCATCCAGTTTTCTCTCACCTAGAAACAATTTGTCTACAGTCACTTCTTTTATGTTACTTACTTGGCTGTGACATTACCATCACCACCATCAGTGATGTGCCCTTTTAATGTTTTGAGACACTGTGGAGCAGACAGATACATGCATCAGAAAACTGAAAGAAAAGGAAAAAAAATTCCCCTAAAATAAACAAAAATTCCAACCCTTTTCTCCTCCTCCCCCCNTTCAGTTTACAGTGAGACAGCCTCATCCATGGAACTCACTTAATTTCATTAGGCTGCCAGACCCTGGGCTGGCTACCCTTCTGGTCGTCATTATCTCTTGGGGAAGATGAGAGGGGTGAAGTTAAAATAAATATCTCAAGGGGAAGATGTAATGGGGTAAATTTAAAATTAACATGTTTTTATAAAATACTTCCGTTGGACCCTTGTACGCTCATGGGAAGCCAAAGAGAAGTTTTCTGCATCTTTGAGGAAAAAATAAGCACAAAGACTTCGGGATAATGTTTGTGTAGGGCCATCCACTGCAGCCTTTTTATGGATATGACCATTATATTATGTGGCTGTATCTCTGTATTTGGGTACAGTAAGGAAATAAAAATAAATAAATACATTGGCTAAATTGTCAGTAATCACAGCAGGAGGCTGAAGGATGAAATGAGCCATGGAGGCTAAGCTACTTTTTCAACCGTGAAGCTGACCTCCTTAGGTCAGTGTTGTGACATGCCGGTAGACTGAACAGGGTATAGAAGCTTTTTTCGCTGCTACCTGTGGTGGAAGAAAAAAGGGGGCTTGTAGTTCTGAGGTTACCTGTTCATCTCTTCTGTGAGCATTACATTGTCCCTGTGCAATCATGGACTTTTTTTTTAACGTGTTAATGTAATTCGGAGCATTTAAAACATCAGCAGATTATTATTGGAAACATTCTGTACAAGAAAATATATAGTAGGGGACTAGCCTGCATTGGCAGGAGATAGGCAGGATGATGTAATGGTCCTTTCCTTCTCTAACATTTATGATGCTAGATTTTATAACTGCTGAGTATACTTTTCCAAAAAAGATGAAAATGTTACACCCTTTAGCATTAAAATAAATAATTTAGAGTGGGACATAATTGTGCTCTCAGATCTGCATGGCAGAAATCAGCTCCATTACTCTGCTCTCCCTATGTATGTGTTAGCATCGATCCCTAGGCGGGGGGTGGGGGATGGGGGGAGAGTCAGTATCTTGAGGATCTAAGAGGAGTACATTGCCTTACATCTTATTGATGAGTTCAGAGTTCATTCACATCACCTATAAGCAAAACCGAAGCAGCATATGGGATGGGTATAGCTCTGAGGTTCCTGAAGTCCGCCTGTAATTTGAGTCTTGGATACCTACTTATTTTCTAGTACATATTTTGAAGCTTCCTAAATAAGTGTATATTGCATACATAATTATATTTTTTTTTCTTTTTTCTAAGAGCATGAGAAGACTGATGCTGCCTATGCTACCTTTGCCATACAAGATCCCTGTCTGGCTTCTTCATAATGAAATGCATATAAAACAAACATTTTTCCAAGCCCTTCCAGTTTTGAGAATTGGAAGTAGTCACACATTTTTCTGTAAAATTTGCTTTGTCAGGTGCCTAAGTGTTGCACAAATATTTTGTTACATACTCTCCATTCTCTGGTATGTAGTCACACTTTCAGAGGTCAGAAGTGGGAGTGTAGCAGTTTTACTTTAAATAACCAGTTTACAAAATTGCACTTGCATCACTGCAGGAGAAGAGTACATATTAAGTAGGTACTTGCACAATTAGGTAACTGCACACTTAGCAGTAATTTGCATAGGTAATGGACTTTCTTGTAAGCAAACAGATTAAGAAAAAAGGGTGAGGAGGCTCATGCCTGGTGCCCATCTTTAAAAACTGCTGCCAGAAATGGCTCCGTTTGCTTAGTGAGTAAGATTTATCAGGATTTGTTTGGAATACTTGAGAGACTGTAAACATACTACAAAACCATGTTAACACAAGATTATCTTATTAGACAAACCTCTTGAATTGTTTAGGAATGCTTAATTTACTAATAGAAGCCATAGAAGTCTTAGTTTATTTACTTAGTTTATTTTCTCCCCCATACCATTGTTTTGGCCAGAGAGGTGGGGGTGGCAGGGGAGGGTGCGGGGGGTAAGGTTGTCAAGAAGGGGGGAAACCTCTGTTTCCTTAAGAGAAGTCATGTTATCATATTCCATAACCACAGACATGTTACAGACAGGACTTTGGGAGAAGATAATATTGCTCTCATGCTTTCCCTCTGAGGGTGACGGCGATTGTGCCTGGAGTTGGCCAGCCTGTGGCTGTCCACCATCTGTGTAAGGAATTCACAATCCCAGACAAAAGAAATTGGCAAAGTCTTCTTTCTGTCTGTTCTCCAGAGCCTCCAGATAGCCATAAAACACCTGGACAAAATCAGCAGGTGATGGCAAGGAAAAGAGAATGATCAGTCACAGGCATTGTTGAATCCTTTGAACATTACTTATAGCTTGGACACTGCTGTCACCAGACACAGTTTGATCTTTGGTGAGCTTTCTGGAACTGCTTTTTTTTCCCTGGCTGTATGACAATAGGGGGAACCAGATAATGCTGTGGAGGAAAAACAGAGTTTTCCCATCTTGTAATTTTTATCTCACCTTGTAACTTCAGGGTTTTTTTTTTTTACCTGTGTTTGCAGTTAAATAATCACGCAGGGGGAAAAAGGCAACTTTTTATATGAAGCAAAAAAGGTGTCATACCTTTTTACCTTAGTGGCTACCCTAACCAGCAGTGCTCAACTGTGATCAGTGTCCCCAAATTAACAAATTTCTTAGAAACTGAGATCCATCACTTTTAGTCTTATCGCTTTCATGTTGCTTTACACAAAACTTGAAACGACGACAATTTTAAAACTAAGGAATGCAGTTTTCTTCCAAGTAAGTTCTTGTGTTAGCACATTCATAACAGAACCGATTTTCTTGCTTATTTATGATTTCTTAGAACTCACCATTGATCATCAGTTATGACCTTTATGTAATTGACTAGAAACAAAGTATGACTGTAAAACTCTGAGAAAATCCTAGCCTTTAATTCACCTCATGTTTTCTTATATTCTTTCCATACCATGTATATGGTTTTAAGCCTGTACAGACTTAAGCATAATAAAATTCAGCTTGAATTTAAAGAGAGAACAAAGAAGTGCAGTGACAGATTAATATATCTAGATGAGCGTCTGTACATGAAACAGAAACACAGCCACAAGAACACACCACCTTTGGCAGCGGAGGTAGAAGTTTTCCACCCCTTAATCTGTTGGCAACTGGAGTCTGAATTTCAGTGCATGGGTGCCTAGCAGCCTTGCCAGTGTCAAGGGGTTAAGTTTGTAGCTGTTGTTTTGTTGCATTCCCAAAGCGAAGCCTAAACCATATCAAAAAGCTGCTGGATCACTTCACACTTCAGCTGTCCCCTGAATCCTTCTCCCTCCCTCCCGTTGGTGTTTTCTCTCTCTCTTTTTCTCCTCCCCCTCCCTACGCTCCTGCAAACACAGCCCTTCCTCACAGGGCTGGTGTTGAGCTTCAGTGAATATAACTCTGTCTTGCTAAGTGTATTAATGCTGCGCTCTGCTTCAGGCACGAGCCCGGAGGCTCATCATGAAGCCGCTGTGCGGGTTTCATGTGTGCATGCGTACATGCATGGGTCAAGGTTGGTTGTTACCCCACTGTTTTAAGGGAGACTGAATGCTGCAGTTGTGTTCTGCTCCTCCTGTAGTCCACATTTACAGCTTGTAATCAGCTTGCATAAACGTTAGGGAAATAACGGTGGAGATTCAAGATTTTAAAAATTAATTCAAGAGGATTCTGTTACTTCATTTGCAAGGTTATTTGTGGGTATTGATGAAGACTTGGTTTTCATTCTGCTTTCTCAACGTGGAAAGTATATATAGCATCCCTAGAATGCATTACCAAAAGTGTTAATATCTTATAACAGCAGTCATAATAATCCCTTTACTCTAGCTAATCATGTGCTAATCTTTTGGTAAGTCAAAAGTATTAGACCATTTTAAATTCATTGTGTCAGCTCAGCCGAAGTAACTGACGTGGTGCTATAAACATTTGGGAGAAAAGTTCTTCAAACTAAAATAACGATGTCATAAAGTAAAGAATTTCACTATTCCTACACAGCAGCTCTAAGGATACCATTAGTTTTAGGTCCTGGGCAATGGTATTTGAGTTTATGCAGAAACAATAGTACTACTGGTGTTTTCTTCATGTGTACTGATTCCGAATTGGATTTCATTGCTTCCTAATTCTCACTAAGCAACTAGGGATGGATGCTTCACTATGGGAAAGAGTTTTCTACTTGTAACCTTTTGTTTCTGTAAATGTGAGACTGAGGTTTCCATCAAGATATTTAACTTTTCCTAAGGGTTTAGTGGGGTTTTTTTATGCTTGTAGCCAGTAAATTCCCAATTTAGCATATTTTGTTTGTTTTCTTTTAAATTTTGTCTTTGTCTGTGTAGCCTAAAGGAACTGTGTAGGCTTTAACCCATTCTGTAGAACAGGCTTGCCTTCTTGTAGTTAAATATTTTTGGATTTTTCTTTGTCTCTTCTGCCACTCTTTGACAGCATGTGTCATGTTATTCCCTAAAAGGATGTATCAGATACTAAGGCTTTTCATAATTATACTATTTAGATCAGACTCAATACAAATAGTGATAAAACTTGATAAGAGGAGTAATTGATGCTTCCTTTTAGTCTGACACAAAAAATGGGCATGTATTCTGGTTTACATGGTTCAGCCTTTGGTAAAAGATTTCAATGATCACCAATGTAGCAGTGAAAATTTCCTTTAGCTATCAGGATAGCACATACACAGGCCTATTTCATCCTGTCTAGAATATTTCGAGTTAGAGGGCATGTTCTCAGAAGAGAGATTGCATTTCATACTGAAAATGTGAATGCACTATCAGAATACTGTAAGCTTCAACAAGCCTGTTACTGTGAAGTTATTTCTGCGATAACAGTTTGAAAAATTGCTTTTACATTATAAATTTGAAAATTTAATTTTTTATTTTACATTGCAAATTTTAAAATGCAATTTTAATTTCTTTTTACATGCACTTAAATTTCACTGTGGAAATTTTTTCTCTTCTGCACAAATACAGGCTGTCTATGACTGAAGATTTGATCATGTTAAATTTAGAACTGCAGGTGTAATTTAAGAAGCTCTTCAGAAGATGCAGATCTGAAAGTTAATCATTTTTTTTAATTATTTGACCTGAGAAAGGGATGTGCCTTTAATTTTTTTTTAAACTATCTTAATTTGTCTTGCATTTCTCAGGAGTTGTATTTGAAATCAAACATAGTCTTCATGAACATTTTTGCAGTCATTTATGAGATTTTGTTTTTTGCATGGAGTATTTTATTTTTTTCCCCAGTACCAAATCTGCCAGTCCTACTTACTGTTTATATTCCCTTCAGCAATCCACTTCAGCTACAGACCTGAGTTTTATTAGCGAAAGGCTGGTTCTCTAACTGAAAATACTGTGGTTACACTTGTATTGTGGCCTTTGAGGGTCAACTGAAAAATGATTGCAATGCAGAGACAGAAAAACAGAGAACATGGAAAAAGTATTTCCACATATGAAAAATGGAACTGCTTTGCCCTTCTGTGTTAAAATCTGAATTTGCATACATAAGTTTACGTCGGTGCCCTTTCTCCCCAGATGCCTTCACATTCTGCTGCTTTCACTGGGGTGCAGTGTGCGTACATTTTAGTGTTGGCCTGCAAGCTGTGTTTCTTGACATTTATGATTTGCTACCTTTTAATTTCTATCTTATGAAATTTTTATCCTGAGTGAATGAAGTACTGTGGTCTATGCAGTGCCTGAAAGGGCCGCAGGTTAAAGCTGACCTCAAGCAAAGGCTGGGGAATCCTCTCGTCGTTGCTACTTAATCTTGCAGACCTGTGTTCTCAGGTTATACTGCACCAGATAACAGTATGTATTTTGCCTACTGCACAGATTGGTTTTGAATCCTGAGAGCAAACAGGACACCTAGCTTGTACACTGTGCTTTAAACCTGACAGTCTTGAAGCACTGTAAAAGTGAGATTGGTTTTATCATTTGCATTTCCAGGTGGGAAACTGAGGGAAAGGGGAAGGACAGTGACTTGCCCGATGAAGGATAGCGACTTGGCCAATGTAATAATGGTGGACTGTATCGCACATTGTTGTTTCTGAAGCAAAATAAATTGGATGACAGCTTTTTGATTTCTCTCTGGATACTGTCCAGAGGTTAAAATTTAGATCTGGAGCTAGTCAGTGTACAGACAAATACAGAAGATCGTCTGAATCCATTTTGTTAAGTGGTTTAGTTAAACCACGATAAAGCTGTGTGTTAATATTCTTATTGAGAAAGAGGGTGGCCTGAAGTACTTTGCTGGATCCTTTCATGTGTGGGGTTGCATTCTCCCATCTCTCAGTGTTCATTCACATGACTAAAGGAGGTTGCTGACTGCTGGTGGACCCACATCACTTCCTTCCCACCCTGGTATGTGGTATTTGTATCTTGGCTCTCTTGAGTTGCGTCAAAGCTTGATAGACAGAGATCCCCTTTCAGCTTGAGCATGTTATGTTGCTCAACTTATCCACACATTTTTAAAAGTAGCATTTATTTAAGGGGTATGGAATCATATATTTAAGGAAGAATGCAAGCCTAAGACAGTGTTTTATCTGAGAGTGAAACAGAGCATCCCTTGGGCTAGGTACTTAGGTGACTTGTGCAAAGGTGGCCTTATTCTTCAACTTTTGTGTATGTGAAGTAATGGAAAATTATTAGTGACAGAAGTTATTTGGTGTTGTGTTATAACAGGAGGTGAATGTTAGTAGTATCAAGGCTTCAGTTTGTAAAACATTAAATAAATGTACTGTGCTATATAAATATTTTTCAGTAGTTTTTATTCCCAATTGAGTCATGCTGCTCTTCAAGTGTGCTGTAAACAGCTCTGAATGGAGCAATGGTCAGTAAACTATGAGCTTGAAGCATCTTGCATAGAGGTTAAGATGCTTCTCCTAACAGCTCTTTCTCCTGGCTGCCTTCCCCCACAGCCACTGCCACAAGAACTGAGTGGCAGTGGGAAATTAAGCTCATCGCTCAGCAACTGCTCTCTCTTCATGTCCTGGTGAAAGCTGGGGCACGTTTCTTCTTCCTGAGTTTTTTACTAGGGTAGTAAATGCTGAGAAAGCAAAGGTGTGTCAAAACATGGGCTCGTGGCAACTTTTCAAGTGCCATTGCCTTTTTCCCAGTCAATGCAAGACAGAGCTCTGTAACCCACTATTTCATGGAATGGAAAAGAACGTTACGTGGGCATTTGTACAGCTTGAGCAAGGCTGTATCATCAGGAATTGTACAAAAAAAATTAGAATTGAGGACCCAAAAAACCCAAAACAAAACCAGAGTGGAAAGAGCAGTTTCAAATATAGGCTTTTGGTCAGCAGAGCTATCCAGGTTTTGTAAGTCTAGGTAAGTAGCTGATAACTAGTAGACACATAAGTTTCTCAACTGCATATTGAAATTAATCATATTGTGTATTTGTTTTAACATCGGCATCTGCAAGGAGAGGTCTCTCCCACCCTATTGCTTATGTTTGAAGAAAAATATATTATAGCCCATCATAACTTCAGATAATTTCATCCACAATTCAGAGATGCGATCACAAAATAATACGGCCTAGATTTTGCCCCACAGAGAAGCTTGGCCCGTACAGTGAATTTCAATGATTCAGGTGGAATAGTTCATTAGGTGTCCTTCCCTTCTTTTATTACGCAGAGGTATGTATGCTTTCAAAGTGGGGAACATTTTTGTGTCAGCTCTCATTGCTAGAGTGAATTAAATACGAACAGAAAATCTTAAAAATACTTTTCTGTTTGGAGAAAGAATAGCAGTACCATTTATGTGGGCATGGCATCACGGAACAGCTACTTAATTTCAGGAAGCAGTCTAATGAATATGAACACTTTGGAAATTAGTTGCCCATTTCATTAATTGTTTATTTGCGAGTAAAAGAGCTAGTCAAGCAAAGATACTGTTTGGTTTCTGGAAATTGCTCCACCAAACTATCTCCAGATGTTGGGGGAGGTGGGGAAGGAAGAAACTTCATCCACATTTTAGTACATGAAACTTCTGCAGCATGCTCACAATTCATGATCTGTGTTTGGATGCTACTTACGCTTTTTGTCCTGTTTCCTAGGCCTTCTCTTTTCCCCGTCTTTATCCAAAAAACCACAATTTGTAGCAGAGAGTCTACAACAGTATCCTCTGCTGAAGTGTGAACTGTCTATCTGAAGACAAAAAGCTGGTTATTGCATTTCCAATTTAAACGATACAAAGTTTGCATTTTTCTCTTTTAAGAAATGCTTATGGAAAAGCTATGTGACAAATTATTATGTTGTGGGATAAATTATAAATGTTGTACAAGAAAATACATATATTAAAATTGTGATAAGTAATGAATTTCAGTAAAATTCTCCATAGCAAATTTTTTTCTGGAGTGTTAGCTTGCTTTAAGGTGATGTCTTTCTAATTTGTTATAGAAATGGCTGCATTTGTATTTCTTTCTGAATCTGCACAGGGTATCAAATAAGACTGTGCTTAGTTTTTAATATTTCCTGTCTTTTTTTTTTTTCTCTCCCTTTCTAAAATTGAGGTTTTCTGGACTATGTGCTTAGATTTTTGCCAGTATTTGTTTCCTCTTTTAGCTGAGCAGTATTTCACTCCTTATACCCTTTACACTTCCCAAAAGAAGGAATAAAGCCCCTATCTGTTTTTGCTAAGAAATATTGGGGAAACTCATTTCTGAGTGATAACCAGCCAAAAACAACACTGGATTCGTGTTCAGGGTTGAATTGTACATGTCTGTTAAAAAAAGGCAACTGTGCAGCAGTTCACTTTACAGTTATTTTCCAGATTATTCAAAATACTTAAGCATTAGAAGAATCTGTCTAGTCCCACAGGAAAAACTGTCCAATAAGCCTCTCCCTTCATCTAAGGGTCATAGAGGAAACCCTGGCTAGACGTTTTGGTGACTAATTTAAAATATCTGGCAAGACAATTGATAGCACCCTTCCTTTGTGTTGTGACAAATATATTTCGACTGCAGTTTATTAACATAATCCAACACAACCACAGACATATTGTATGTATTATAGCATAGAATTAGAAACATTTTTTGCACATCACAGTCTTTACTCTCTCTCTTTTTTGACAAGGATCTGGATAATTGCCTCAACAAATGAACTGCTGTGTTCAGTCTGTTTCTATAATTTCATAAATTGTTTTCCATGCTAAAACTAAGCAAGCTTTTACTGAGTATAAAGAACCACAGTGTAATTACAGGAGCAGTATTATTAAAAAGTGTGACAGAAATGGCAGTTTAACTGACAGCTACTTTTTCTTTGCTTTATTACAACAAATTAAGTATCTCATAGAGTGCCAGTTAGTGAGCAACAGTGTCTTTTGCCTCTTTCAGTCTCTCTCACTCTCATGCACACATGCATGCGTGCACACACGTATCCTAGAGCCGAGACTTATGGCGGAAGATTACCCCATAAGCTGGATCATAAATTACTGAGGTTCCTACTGCTCCAGGAGGTTTTAGTTCACATTAAAAATAAGGGGGTTTGCCTCACACTGAGGTAAGTAGAATATTTAGCTATTGTATGTCTTCCTCTTTCTGAATATATTGGTTCCCTTTATTGATAAAGGGAATCAGAATTATTCCCGTTATATGGATGGGAATAATGAGACACAAAAAGTGATTAACTTTCCCAAGACTCAGAACCCAGTAAATGACCAGGCTAAGAATGAAACCTAAATTTGCTGTCTTAATCATTGAACCAGGCTGCCTGCAATCAATATGGCCTTGATTCAGACCCCACTGAAATCAATGAAAAGAAAGTTTTTGACCAGGTCCTGCATGTAATGTAAAGTTCTTGCTTTAGTGTTTTATTTTTCTCCTAACAACGTAGTTATTAAAGTGCAGGTTTTCCATACAGTACTTTCCTAGAGAGAAACTGAAATCAATCAGTGGCACTGATACAATTTGAATGAGGAGTGGGGTCTGACTTCTCCAGTCCTAAGGCTCCTGTCCTTTTCACTTGTTTTCACGTGGACACCTCTTTATATAAAAATGGTCTCACATTCCAGATCCATTCACCATGTTTATAAAAATGTGATTCTTTTAAGTATCTGGACTGCTTTTCTTTATGTTCTCCAGGGCTCTGTATTCTAACTTGTGCTTTTCCTAATGCTAAAATCAGCAGAGCTTTATGTAAAGGGGTATTCTCCACATGCTCCACAAATTCTCCAAATATTCCACAGATTTCAGTGAGGTTTCATACTAAGCAGGTGATCATTACTTTTAAGTTGTATGTTCAGTCACCGTCTAGTCAGTCAGGTGCAAGTGTTAAACTCCTGGCCAGCATGAACAACAGTGACGGGCTAGCATTTGTCCTGTGTCACTGGGTTTGTGAAGTGTGTGCAGGTTGGAGCTGTGCAGGTTGTGACGTGAACTTTACTGTGGAAGGAGGCAAAAATCCAAATGATTTTTTTGAAAATAACGAGATATAAACATGACTTAAAAATTCTTTCCTAAAAATTCTTTCTTAAAAATTCTTCCTGGATTTTTGGACATAGTTTAAATCGTGAAGTCTATGGCAAATGTCATGATTCCATTATTTTTAACATCCATTTTTCCTGTAATGTGGTGTAATGTGTCCATAGGTTTTTATTAGATTAATAAAATTGCTGAAAGGAAAAAAAAAAAAAAGAGTGGGATTGTCATGAAGGATAAAAGAACATTTAGTTTATGTTTGTTGTTAAAAGCAAACAAAAAACAGAAAAAATGATAACAAGTAACTTCAGTACTTAATGAACCGAACAATGGTGATTGTATTTAGTTAATCCCTTCACAAAAAATGACTATATGAAAATTTGCCTTGATTCATGTTCTCGTTAGTTGTGTTCTTCAGAGGTCTATTTGCCTCACAGCTCAGGATCTGCCTAGAGATCTGTGAAAAGCTACACTGTATGTGATACCGATTGGCTCAGTAGCATTGCGTTCTGACTGCAATACCAAGGAAAGAGCTTAAACAGGTGTTGCTACCAAGGAGCCTCCTGGTAAACTATTTCTTAAGCAAACCTTTTGGAAAATAACGTTTAAGACTTACATAGATGTCTCCTATAAAAGTCTGTAAATCTCTGTGTTTTCTAGCATGCCATTTTGAACCTGACTTTAGCGTGTCTGATCCTATTTACCTTTTTTGCACAGTACTCAGAAATACATCTGAATACTCTCAGATCTTGTTGCTGTCTGGCAAAGAACCTGTACAATGTCATGTACTCAGGTAATTTATTTTACTGTCCTTCTTAGATGAAGTTTCAGGGATTGTGAATTCTTAGACGTCCAGTTTATTTTTTAGTTCCAGCCTTAGCACGAATAGAGAGGTTTACTTTTTCTCTAAAGTTCTCATAAGATTTGAAGTATAAATTTGAAATACCTGTTATCAAGCCAACAGTTGAGTAAACAGCAGTATTAGTGAAACCAGATTTCCTACAGCTTTATTCTTAGCACTGAAAATTATTACATCTCTCATCTTCCCCCAAGCTTTCCCTACAGCCCACCTTCCGCAGCGCTCCCGTAATCCCGAGCCACCTTTGCTTAGCTTAATAAGAGGTGTGGTGTGACTAGGCAGGAGCTGCTGATTGACCAGCTGGCTGCTACTGCTCTGCTCTTAAGTAAGTGTGATGGAATGCCCTGACTGCAACTACCTGGCAGGCTAAAACAAAAGGGTTTTTGGGACTGCATGCAGCTTCTGGGTCAGGCTTTCTGCCACTTTATTGTAAGAACTAACCGTCTTTGCAGAGTCTGCTTTTCTTCCAAATGTGGTGGATGTGGATTAATGGATTTGGAAGTTATGGAAGGATGAAAAGATAAGGCACATAGACTCTGAAATTGCATAAATATTGTTTCATTTGCAGACATAATCAGATAGGTTGGCAACTTTTTTTTTTTTTCTTTAAATCATATTCATTAGTCTGAAAAATTACTTGGTTTAGTCAGACAAATACTTCCAAATTTTCATCATACACTGAACACACATGTGTTACTTTGCCTGACATTTTTCCATGTGGACATTAGAGCTAAGGGGTCTTCTGACTTAATCTAGAGGGTTGTGAAGTATATTTGCCCCAGCTGCTCCCAATGTTGACAGGTTTCATGCACATGGAGTTTTGAGGAGTGTTGGTTTTGCCGATTCTTTGCTTGTTGAGAGCTCACTGTTCTGTGAGAAGTGATTCCTTGGAGTTGCTCTGATGCTACTCCATTTCTTAAATCTATAATTTATACTCCTGCAAAAATCTGGAGACTTTTAGTAGTTAAAGGAAGTATTGCTAATGAAGTTAAGAGGAAGAATGAAAGCAACACACTACAGGCCTACATATTACTTTTTGTAAATTACAGGTATATTTTTTCCCTTGCAGTTTACGTATCTTTTGAAAGTTGTCCAACTATTACAAGGATAAATTCTGAGCAGTTAAACTTTTTTAGTTCAGAACTGGCCAGGTGAACCTCAAGTACACTGCAGGTGCTTTACAAATTAGTCTACATTAAGTGAGGCTCCTGATGTGTACTGTAACTGCTAAACATGCAAGTAACACATGTACATCGAGTACACTGGTAAAGGCCATTTGAAAGGGATGTGTGTTGAAGGTATTTATTCTAGAAATCGCTCAAGTGTATTTCATACTTCCTCTTTTGATGATGAATGTCTGTCTGCTTTTCAGCAGGATGGAGGCTGTGCAGTGGCAAGGCTGCAGCAAACCAATCAGTTTGCTATTATGCCCACTATTCCAAAAATGCAGTACTCAGACCTTGATATATTGAATTTTAAATTCTTATAATTTGGAAAGGACAGCAGTTCTGTCTTATTCCTCTAAAATACTTTTCAATTTTTCTTCTTTACATATTTCCCCCAAATTCTTCTGTTTTACTTCTCTCTCGCTGTCTCTCCCCTCTTCTGCCTATGTCCCTTCTTTCCCCTATCTTCTCTCTCTACTTCCCTTCTCTCCTAACTGTCAGGTGTTCTGCTTCTCTCCACATATTTTTACTCTCTTGAAGTTTTACAAGGGATTGGGGTAACTTCTCCTTGTACTGACTAAACACTTGAAAAGTCATCACTTGCTCATAAGCCATGCTTTCCCAAAGCATGTCAAGTATTTTAGATTTAGCAAAAAGGAACAACCTGGCATAGACCCAAAGTCTCATTTTACTTCAAAAACTCTGACTGACCAAAACCCCCAGGAGGCATCAGAAAAATCATAGAAGTGGCAGTTTTGGTAGAATTATGAAGAAGGTCTGTTCTTCTCATCTGCTGGGATTCCCTTCAACAGTATTGAATTTGGATGGTGACACTAATGGATAATTTACGGAGCTACTGGAGTTATATGTTTCTTTTAGTAGCATTTAATAGTATTACTATCTAATAACTATTAGGTACTGTCCTACTAGATAATTAGGTGAGTGAGATGCCTTCTGAGTTATCAGTTTTGCCGGTCTCCTAGGAAGCATCTGCTTTTCATCTTTGTAGTCCTTACTGAATGGGGCCATTGTTTCAGAAAAGGGAGGAGGTTTTAAACTGAGGTGAAGAATATTACCATATATGCTTACAACTGAAAGGTGTATTTTATACTGCTGTACCAACAGGCTTGGATGATAATTTTGAGAAGTAATACATTCATATGAGTGTATGGAAACCTGCCAGTAATGGCTTCCAAAGATTTCCAACAGTGGTCACACAGATGAGATCTCCTTTCTGCTGTTTCGTCAAATACGATTTTCATCTTGCTTGTTTGCGCCAGCGCTTCTATACATACCCTCTAATGCTGCCATATTTCTCCAGTTCCTCAGCCCTGATCCTGAGTTGTACTTCTTTCCAAGCCTGGGAGTTGTTACTAGCACCCGCCACCACACCTGATTTTTTTTTTTTTTTTCAAGCTCAAATCCCAGCAGAGTGATTTGTCCTAAATAGGAGGAAACAGCTTTCAAGCAAGACCCCTGTTGTCCTTCCTTGTCTAATGAGTTCCTCCTTCCCTCTAAAGCCTGCCTCCTGGGAACCAGGCATGCTTTCTGTTACCTCCTCTTGTTCTGCTCCCTGCTCAAAGATGTCTGCACCTCACACCCTGCTTTGTGTCGCCAGCCCCAGGGATACCTGGTGGTCACCAGCCTGTCCTGTTCCCCTGGGAAGGGTGGGAACAACACTGGGCAGGCTCCAGGAGTTGTGTGGTTTGCTGTCTGTGGACAGAGGCATTTGAGGAAATGATGACACCCTTCATGTAGGTAGGGAAGTTACCTCTGCCTGCATTGTAGTCTATGGTACATATCACCTCATGTTCCCCTGCCTGCTGGCACAAGGTAAATCTTAGGCTTTATCCAGACATCCAAAAAAAGGAAAACTTGTTTGGTGCAGGGGAAATGGGAAAAGAGCAGAAGAACACAGATAGCAGCAGTCAGGATGCAGCGCTCTCTCTCTCGCTCATACATGGCTGCTCTCCTGCCTTCTCCTAATTTAAGAATTTCTGCTTTATAGGCTTAATTCTCAGGCTCTTTCCTAAGCTATTAACTGTGCTTGAAAGGTAGAGGAACTGAGAGGAAGATACGTTAAGTCACTCAGGAAGTCAGTGGAATGGTACTAGCAACAACATCTTCATACAGTCGTGTGAGGGCTTGTTCCTTGTCCTCAGGTTTGGCCTTAGAAATGCCAAATGTTTTTCTAGTTGCTGTAATCAGTAGCTGAAATTTTAAATGAGAGTAAATGGAGGCTCCCAGTTTCTGTTTTGAGGAGAGAACCTTGTCTTCCCTGCTAGACTGAATTTTTTGTGCCGTGTGTCACTGAGCCATCCCCACCGTAACACACAACCCCTTCGTCCTGTGCTGTCAGGGAGATACTAGGTCTGTTTTTTATACAGACTGACTCAAGTGCTAGAGGCTGTGTGGCCAAATGTGCATGGAATGCTGCCTGGGGCCATTTGTTTTGCAAAGCTGTGCAGAAGAGTCTTAGGAATTTGTGCATGGCCTTCATTCCACTGCACAGTATGGACATCACTGGCCCCCCTCCTGCCACTGGCCAGGCCAGGCAATGAATCAGTGTTTTTATTCTGAGAAGTGTGTTAACACTGCTGAAGGCCACTGCCATCTTCTTGTGTAGTTTGGTCTTCGCTTAGGAAAACTGGGAATATATAGATCTATCTATCTATATATATATTTTTTTTTTAATGGGTAGAAGGGGAAAAGATATTGAATGTAATTAATTTGTAACTACTTGATAACTCAGCAAATCAAGTTCTTTGTAACAAAGATGGGGAAAAGCACATCTAACTTACCAGTTAAAAAGCTGGTATGGCTTTTGTAACAATGTACTACGCTAATCACTACTTAGGTACAATCTATCATTGAAAAAAAAAAAAAAGGCTAAAACTCAGAAGTCCTTTTTCCTTCTGTTTTATGTGGGGGTGTTTTTTTTTCAATTTGAAAGGGATTTACATTTATTTAAAGACATTTTTCTAAATTTTGCTTTGAATACAAATCATGTTGTACAGCTTTGCCAAAGTAAACTTGGCAGCTTACTTTTTTTTTTTTTTTTTTGGGTGTTGGCATGTAATGAATATTAATGGAGCATCACTTCCTGGTTTTTGGCATGATACTTTCTTCATGTAAATACTACTTTTTGAAATACCAAAAGCCAGTGTGTAGTTCAAAGTCTTCAATCAAATTTAGATGAATTGATAAAGAATGTCCATCTTCTATTTTGTGAGAGCTCAAATGTGCCTGTTTTGTGATGAAAACCTTTATCTTTTTTTTTTTCTTAGAAAGCTAAGAAAAAGTAATTCCATGAGTTTGACTTCCTTCTTAGCTACTTAGTACACATCATTCCTCTATGTCTGAATTTAAACTCCCGAAGCTAAATTTCTCTGCTTTTTGAGGATTTCACAGCAGCAAGCACATTGTCGGCAATCAAATAATAACAAGGAGAAGTGAATCAGTCTGCATAAAGTGGAACTGACCTGAATTTGATCCTTAAACTCAAACTAACCACAACTATTCTGGGGTTTTAGAATTTTTTGGTTTTAGAAATTACTATCACACACCTCTGCACCATCTGGCTTTTCCTAGGAGTGGAAACAGACTTATCAACATACTGTAACAGAGTCTGGTTTTGTGGTGTGTCTGGCAGAGTTGTTACCCGAAAACTCTGGAAATCTCACCAGAAGAACAGCTTTTATGCAATTTCCAGACCAGTTTTCACACCAAAGAGGATTAGGTGGTGAGCGGAGTGGAGAAAGAGTCTGTGCTGATGGTTGTGTCCTGGTTTTACCAATCACTAATTTGTGCAAGGCTAAATGTTGCTTTTAATTACGACCTATTCAAACTCTCACAAAAATGAGAGAAAAGTCTCCCATTTGTCTCATTGTGACTTGAACTTTTCATCATGGAAATCCGCTGTCTATAATGAGGTGACACATGAGTTTCTTGGAGCTGAATTTAGTCCTCTCTGTATGTGCATGCTGGTTTTATGCTAGTGTCGTCCATCACGTAGACCCTGAGGTCTAGACAGAGGAACCCATTCCATCTGGCCTGTGCTTTTGTCCCACAGGAGAAAAAAAAGTTGCAATTAAGGGCTGAGTGTGCTGATTTAACTCTTCCTGCTCACAGACAAGCGTTTACCGTACAGCTGCTGATGACATGCATGTATGTGGAGGTGGATGATAGCAGAGGGGTGTTTGCGACCGTGAGGGTGGCAGTAAGAGCCAGCCTGCGAGCTGTCATCACAGCCGCTGCTGAATTTGCCCAGGAAAGAAGGAAGGAAGGACATTGATAAGCAGCTATAGCAATGTCGGTGAACGTGGAGCACCACCAATATCTACTGTGGTTGCCACAAGTTTGAATGTCCCTGAGCAGTCTTACTGCCCTAGCAGCATCCAAAAGTAAACTGAGGGTGGAATTCGATTCCATCTGTTTGACAGTTAGGCTGATAGGTTTACACTTCACTCTCTCGGACTGATATATTCAAAGTACACCGGAAAGCAGATTCAGTTTAGAACTGCATCCCAGTGTAATAATACTAGCAATCTTACAGCTTGAGGGAAGGGAGATTGTTACTGACAGACTTTCAGGTTACTATAGTAGTGTATTTTTCATAAAGCTGCTAAAAAACCCCAACTTCAAACCACCAAAAAAACCTAACCTATGACAGGCTTCTGCCTTCGGTGAAACGGGACAACACTCCTATTGATTGCAATGGGAAGAGGCTCTGGGCCAGTGTTTTGCACACAGTGAGCCATTTCACTTCCTAACATCCTGGTCTGCTTGTTTTCCAAAAATGTGCACAGTACATGTATTTGCTGCAAAGCATTTACATATTAAATGGTGACCAAAGTGAGTTTTGTCCTGTAATAAACTTCTAGGTGCTATGACAGGAACAAACAGAGGGCTTAGCACGAGCACAGCATGTGCACATGAGTATACTTGCTGGGCTAGAGCCTGCAGACCAGTTTTGCATAGGGAGTGAGAGTGTTCCTGTTTGCAGAGCCCATGCTTAGCGCTTCATGTACTGAGCAGCAGCAGGAATACTGTAGCTGATGCTAGACTTGGTGTGATCTAACACAAATTTTGCAGAAGGCAAAATGAAAGACATTTTAAACATGCATCGAATATTGCATTCCTCTAGATAAAGTTGAGAGAGACCTTATAGAAGGTCTAAGAAGCTGGAACTGGGAATGCAGCAAATGCGTTCAGTTGACTTTATCTATGAGGATGTGTGTTGCTTGATTTTTTTTTAAAGGTGTTTAACACTGGAAAATCGAAGTGGACAGTGGGGATCTGATAAATGTAATGTACAAATGTTTATTCTTGGTATCAAAATAGTCTAGAAGGTAAATAGGTTCAAATACAATACATGCTACCAAGTGGCAAAAGTTGCTGTTATTTTAATGCAGCAGATAAGAATACATTCTTCTGGATGTGGTGGCCTGATTGCTCCTGGGACATCTGTGTATCTGTTGTAGTCCTCTGTTAAATATGTGTGGCTGAATAAATGAGGGTTTTTTAGTAAAAGTTTTATTTTTAAAAATTATTTTTAAAAATTCAGAAGTTGTACCTCATTCACTGGTGTGGTCTTCCTGTACTTTCCAGAATTCTGGAAGTTTGAGTATTATGCAAGTATGACTTTCCTTATTCCAGCTCTGAGATACAAGGTACAGGAACATGTTGTTAAAACAAAGCCATAACTACCAGTGCCTAATTTGTTATAAATCTGTAAATAAACGAGACTTTAAGGTTCAGAGATAATATTTTGCATGCATTTCAAGATATAAATTCACCTAGCAGTGTGAGGGAAGTGGGTAGAATCAAAGCAAGGCTGGTGAGTTCTCCTGTCACTGAACAAAACCAAAAAAAAAAGTGGAAAATCTAAGCGAAAAAAAAAAAAAGTAATTGTGTTTATTAGACTGCTGGTTTTCCCTGGGGTGCAGGCTAGCATCTGAGTTTTCCTTGACTAATTTTAAATAAATACGTGTAGATGACAATAAACTATTGTAAGATAAGGGATCAGGAGCAAAAATGATTGCGTGTTTAAATTCGAGAATTCCTGTTTGTCTGTGTGAATGTGTTTTCATAGTGAATCACCTAGTGCCTTCCCCCCAAACTTAAATGCAAACCCAGAAGAGGGCATATTGATCTTTCAGAAACAATTTGGTAGTCATTTGGCCCAATTCAGCTACAATTACTGTGAACTGTACAAGGCAATAGTACTATATTCATAAGGTCAGATGCAAGAAATACAGCATCTCTAGACTGCCTACTTTAAATTTGCTGCTCATGGCCAAGTTACTGTGACAGAAACTTTGGTAACAGGCTGGCTGCAGTCCACCGCAAATGTATACACAGCTAGCAGTTTGATTACATGAAAGTCTTAATCTCAGCACATTGTACAAATGGATGCACATTGCGTAAACCTCTAGAAATGATAGCTGCACTGAGCATTTAGTCTTGAACAGAGTAATAAATATGCAGGTATAACACAGGAGGCAATGATATTCATAGGACTGGGCACAGATGTAAGAAGCAAGGCTACTGTGCAGTAAGCTCCCTATGCTTCTTTTGGTCTTTTCCCTGATATTGTGCTTAAAAAGTGTTTTATCCTTGCTTACTGCTGCTTATATTTTAAGCAGATACACAATTTACAGACAGACATCAGTTAAACAAATAAACAGCAAAGAAAGAAGCTGTTTCTGTTCACTGTCCCGACACTGCCCCACCCCCCGCTTTCTTCCCACTGAAGAGCAGGTGCTCAGGGTCATTCTGGTGCAATGTCTGTGATAGACATGATTGCTTGTGCCTAAATTACTGGGCAGACATGAAGGAGTCACAGTGGGAACGTTGCTGTCATCCCAGCGAGCACAGTACTCAGCTGCAGTCTTCAGGTTTTGAAGAACTTCTGCATCCCTCGGTTTAGGGTTGTCCATTATTTTTTAAAAGTCAGAGTCTCAAACAGGGTTGGAGGCAAGCCTCTGGATTCCTCTACTTTTAGATTTTGTATTAACATCAGTTGTTTATAAAAGCAGCACGTGCATTCTGCATGGAGGTGTACAGCCAACATAAAATCTATTCTGGCTTCACTGTCAGCAATTTAGATTATGTTTTCTCAGGTCACGCTGAGGACTATATCCTTAACCTGCAGCCACAGGGGTTCTGATTAGCTTCCTTTATTTTCTGGACGATCAGATGTTGCCTGTAATGTTATAAAAATAAGGAGTAGTAAGGAAGAAGAGAGTTCCTTCAAGATCTACAGAATCTGTGAGTGTAGTGAAGGTCCTGTATGCTTTCCAAAATTGAGTCTCAAACTGAAATGAGCACAAAAAAAAATTAGGGAGTATCAAAACTGAAATAATGAATGTAACTGCCAGTGATTTGGAATGATTTTGTTAGATAAAGCCTTTATACCAAATTGCCTCACATGCAGTCTCTTTATGCTCATTTAGTATAACTGATTTTAGTATTGTACTTTTTTAATTAATAATTGTTAAAATTGGGCACTGCTCACTTTTGCATGTGACAGTACATAAAAGGGAACAGTTTGTTTTTCAGGTTGGTTGGAATTTCTTTTTCTGTGAAACCTTGGGAATTAAATGAAACTGGCAACAGGAGTAGGAAACCAGCCCTGTTACTGCACATTAATTGTGAGGATATTGTTCCTCCTATTTTAAAAAGTGACTAAATCTGGTGCCTTCTATCCAAAAGGAGCCTTATTCTGGGCTATATATTTTTTCTTGCTTGTCCCCACACTGATTCTGAAATCTAGAAATTCACTGAAGATTTAGCACAGCATATGCATTGGGAAGTCGAGACTTGGCTTCCGTGTATCTGTTCTGCCCACCCTCAGACAGACAGAAGTCACTGTGACAAGGTTGTTGCCTTAATTATGATGCACCGTGGTGAAGGTAATTTCAGAGGATGAGCTTGTGCGACCTCCCAGATGCTTTCAATTGAGATTTGCTGACTAAGCACATCCTAAGTATTGCGTCAGCCAGAGCCATAAGTGATACAGCATTTATCTTCTATTCTCTGAAAATGAAATTTGCTACTGTGAAGAATGTTTACACTTGTTGACCTGGCACAGGTATTTCTCACCCTCTTTCCCTCTACCGTTTTGTAGATTTCACTTTCTCAGAGGAATGAGTAAAAGATTTACTATACGTGCCCGCATTAAGTACGGTGCCTTTTGTTAGTAACCCTAGTGTAGCACCTTTCCTCAGTCTGATGCTCATGTTGTACCAAACTCCCTAATTCTGAATGAGACAAGTCACTTCAAATTTAGTCAAGACTAGATTTCTTCAATTACAGAAAAAAAAAAAAGTGATTCCAAAGTCATTAACAACTCACTTTCTTTAATGAAAAGGTAATTTCATTGCTAAAAACAACCATCTCTGGAAAAGAGGGTTACACCTCTCAGAGAGGTAGTGTCCAGCAATGAGGGGAAATTAAAATTTTAATCTCTTCGAAAATTTCAGGAGTTCTGATAATGTCTCCATGGAAAGTGTGTTTCAGGGTCTTAGAACAGAGACCTTCCCCATTGCTGTTTTTGCAGTTTTTGTTTGGTCATTGATTCCACGTTGGCGATTGCGTGTAACCATTGACACAGACTTACAGAGTTTCCTGGGAATACCAACCTTCCTCTACTTAGAGAATGAAGCCTGGGTATCTAGAGACTTCACCCGTAACTGTTTTGAGCTGTGAATGTGCCAGAGAAACTTGCGGGTGTTTCAACCAACATAACACACTAGAGCTGGTTAAGAGAGACAGGCAGGTTTCATTTCTACTAAACTGAGTGGAGCAAGCAGGTGAATATGCAGTATTTGGCTTGAAGAGATGCTAGGTAAGTTCAAACTGTATTGAAAAATCAGTTTTAAAATTAATGCCTAAGTATATGTCTTGCTGTTCTGGCAAATTGGAGGATGAGCCTGTTTACAGGAACTCCAGAAATTGGAATTCTGATATGACTTTTTGGTGTGTGGTACTTGGAGGATGCAATGCATTAATTATTTATTGAATTGTGTGAGGAGAATTTGTTTTCTTCCTTTAAACAGCTGAGTATGACTATGAGTATTTATGTAAACAGTGAGGATGCAAGTATTTGCAGCATGAAGTGGCATTTGGTAGGCATTAAAACAAAAAAAAACCAAACATAAAAGACCTGGAAATATGTATAATTTTTTTCAGGCCCTTACTTGTCTTGTACTTTGTTCTTCTTTTAGTTAACACGTAAATCTGTCTTGTCATTACTATATTAAAGATAAATATTGTCCCTATGTATGATAGTGGGAGTAGATCTTACTTTGATTTTACACCCCCTTGGATTAAATTAATCTGTCTTTGTGTACACTTCAAGCATGTTCTGCTAGATAACAGCATGTCCTGTCTTAGCTGGGTTGGACATTGTGTGTTGTAAATCCATGCAATTGAAATAGTGCTTTTAAATATGTGTTACAATGATTTAATGAGACATAAATTTGAAGATCAAAACTATTTAAATCTGAAGGTTGTGCAGAGGAAGAGGCTTGGGAGAACAAAAATCTTTTTCTGAGCTCATGATATCGTAGGATGGAATCTCCATCTTTGCACCAGTAGGGCCAGATTTATTCTGTA